>PVJN01016782.1:0-41741 GCA_004026805.1 Lasiurus borealis | reverse complement strand
ATAAAAGATATTAAAAAAAAAAAAACAAGGGGGGAGGGAAATCCAACATTTCTGAAAGAGACCCGTGGGAGCCTGGGTCAGTCAAAATGCCCCTTGCATGGGGTAGAGTAGACCCGCTCTTTGGAGAGGGCAGGGACCCTTCCAGCCTCCTTCTAGTCCACCTCCCAGGACCCATAAAAGGGACTAGAACCTCCCCCCCGCCCTGGTGTCCCTTCTTGCCTCACCACTCTGCACGGAGATCTGAGGACTCAGAGAAAGGAGAGCCATCAAGCATAGTTTGCAAACCACTAGGGGGGATTATCTGCAAGGACACGGTCATTCCTGCTCTCCCCCCCACCTCAACACGACACAACCAAGCCAAAATGGCTCCAGATGCTCCCAGAGACCCAAGAACAAGGCAGACAAGTTGGGGGGTCGCAGGGTCTTCACAGGACCCCCTCTCTCCTCTGCTGGGAAGCCCGTCTGCTGCCCGTGCACTGCCTGCACCCCCTGGCCTCCCCATGGAGGCTTGTTCAGGCCCTCAAGGCGCCCCATTTCCTGTCACCCCTCCTTCCAGGGACCTGGGGAGGGGGTGTGACCTGGGAGACCCCGTGCTTGAAACCCAGGATGGAACACTTGGTGGCATCACCCAAGTTCCCAGCTCTTCTTCTGCAGAGACCTCTAACCCACTCCATAGCAGGAGGAGCTGAGGCTGAGGGGACGAGGGTGGGGGGTGGGGACCGGCAGCTGGGGGTTCAGGAGGGCACAATTGTCCTCTTCCAAGCCTCCTTGGGCAGGGACCATCTGCTGCCTTCATGGCCGATGATTAATGCGTATTTGCGGAGGGAGGGAGGGAGGGTGTGGCGGGGAAAACAGGAAGGCAGATTTCGACACAGGGAAGGAAGGGCGCTGGAGACTGCCATCCCTCAGAGCCCCGGGCACTGGCCGTGTGGACTCGGTGGCCCCAGGGCCTGGGGCAGAGGCTGAAGAGTCAGAACCTTGGATGGGGCTTGGACCGGAGTGTCATCACCCTGTCCCTCCGTGTCCCTTCTTGCCCCAGCGCTCTGGCCCAGAGGTCCGAGGACGCAGAGCAGAGAGACCTGGCCTACTTTGGCTCGGCACGTGCAGGACAAAGTGACTTTCTCTGTCCCGGGAAAGCCGCCTCCCTCCTGCCCACCGCGCCCGGTGCGGGCCGGTCTGGGGAAATCTCCGCCCGTTAATGGTGTGGAGACGCGGTGCCGGGGGAGGCGTAGCCGGCCACGCTTCACCGCCAGCCCCAGTCCCCGGGAGCCCCCCGCCGGGTGGCCTACTTCCCTCACTGGGTCAGCACAGACCGAGTTTCCACCTTCTGGCAACTTTGGGGGGGATTTTCCAGGCTGGGGAGCGGCCGCTGTGTGGTGGGACGTGCCTGGCCCAGGAGGTATCCTTTCTGAACTTCAGAACCACAGCCGGCTGCGTACTGGGGCCATGTCGGGGGTTGTCCATCCGTGCCCTGGACCGTGGATGGGGTTGAGCCCTCACCCTCTGGCGGCCTCGCAGAGCCCTGGGTCTGGAAAGGCCCTCAAAGCCAGCTCCTGGCTTTGTCATCCGCTGGAGAAGTCCCTCCTGCGGTCCTTGGTCGATGGCCATTCTCTGCCAGGTCCCGTGTCGGAGTGTCCAGCTTTAGAGATGGCTCATTCAGCTCTGAGCCGCACAGATACAGAGGGACCAGCTTGGACGCTGAGAAGCGACGTAGACCTGGCAGGGGTGACCCCCTCCGCTCACCTGGAGCTGCCCCTGGGTCCTGGCCCTGCCTTCTGGGCCAGAAAACCGGGAGAGGACCTCCTCCGGCTCAGGATCTGCAGACGTCAGCACCTCTCAGCCACCCCTGGGCCTGTGAATCAGCATTCCTCCACCTTTGCTCAGGGAGGGCTGCACGCTGAGGAGGCACCTGCTCCCTTGGACCCGCTGTGACCAGATTGGAGCACCAGGCAGGGGAGGGGGCTCCGGGCCCTCGCTGGAGGCCATGGCTCTTCCGCTGGCCCTTGGGCTCCAGCTGGGCCTGGCCCTGGGCGTGGGTGCTGAGCGGGCGAGCCCTCGCCCCTGGGGACAACCTTTTCAGTCTGGGCCAGGTCTCCAGGGGACCACCCAGTCACGTGTTCGGTGCTCAGAGCAACAAAGAAAGAACTTGTCATGTAGTCGGCTCTGGCTGTGTGCTGGCTCTTCTGTGTGTCCCCTTTAGAGCTCGCTCACTCTGTGGCTGGTGGCGGTCTTCGCTGACCAGCCAGGATGCTGCCCCAGAGAAGTGGGAGCGGACCAGTGGCCACAGTGGCGCCCGGATGGCACGCAGGTGCACCTGTCTCCGCGGCCTGCATCCTCCGTGGCCAGCAGAGTCTGACCTCCCACATGCTTGGGACCAGCCTGCTGTCTGCGAGGCCCTCGGTCTCTCATTTGGAAAATGAGCTCTTGTTTTCAACCCCCTTCCAGACTCATCATCTGTGAAGCTCACCCTGGAGTTTTCCCGAAAGTGTGGTGTCGCTGGGAGGAGTTTTGGGAAGCAGTGGGCCCTTTCTGACGAGCCAGCGGCTTGTTCTAGAACTTTCTGGTCCAGGGAACGGCCAGCTGCTGAGTCTGACTCTTTTCTTTGTGACCCTGGGTCTGTTGCCCAATCATACAAGGGACCGCAGCATCCTGGTCGGGGCTGAGCCCCTGTCTCCGAGGCGGGGGTGGGGCCTGTCCCTGGGGGGTGTCCGGGGAAGCTGACCTTTGGTGCCCACACTGGGCCAGCAGTGCGGGTTGGGGGGCTGACGCTCCCGGGGTTCTCGACGGCCAGGCTGAGCCCAGGACAGGGCCTGGGAGCTGGTGCTCAGCCTGGGAGGGGCCGTGGGCAGATGGCACCTGGGCTGCAGGCGCTCCTGTCTGGCGGAGAAGCCACGCTCAGGGCACACACAGGCAGGGCGTGGCTCAGAAACCCGGACACGGGGCCCCGATCCACTCCCTGCAAAGGACAGTCTTGGGAGGACCCTTTGGGGGACATGCATCTTGATGTGGGGCTTTGGCCGGGTTTATGCCGTTGCTGGCTTTTGGGTAATATAATGGTACCTCGAGATACGAGTTTAATTCGTTCCGTAACCTTGAGGCGTGGGAAACTATGAGACGCTCGAGTCTCGGTAAACGGGTGGGTCGTGTGCAGCTGGCCGATCCGCGCGATGACTCCTATCTCAAACGTTGCTCGTATTTCAAAGCAAAAATCGCTCGCTCGACGGCTCGTATCTCAAAAATCTCGTCTGTTAGGGCACTCGTATCTCGAGGTACCACTGTACTGAGAAACAAGCCACCAGCAGAGAGAGGGGCCCACAGGAGCCACAGGAACCAGCCGGAGCTCTCAGCGACGTGTGTCTGTGTGCCCGAGGGCTTTGGTGTTGAAGGGCGCGAGTTTGTCACTTCAGACACACACCAGCGGCCTGGGTGCCAGCTGCAAGGCTATGCCCCAGCCCAGAGTGTCAGCGAGCACAGACCCCGCCCCTGCAGGCAGCCATTGGGGGGCACAGTTGTGCTCGCTTTCACTCTGCCCCTGGGTTGGGAAGTGGGAAGAAGGGCATTCACTGAAATGACTGTTCAGTGATGATGGACTTCTCAGGAGTGTATGTGTGTGTGTGTATGTGTGTGTGTATGTGTATATATGTATGTGTGTGTGTGTGTCCACGCACAGGTTCAGCACCTCATTCACAGTTGGTGGGAAGGCAGAGTCGTCCCAGCTGCAGGCAGAGACCACGCTCGCAGGGACCTGCCTCTCCATAAGCCAGGGACTGTGTGTGTGTGTGTGTGTGTGTATGTGTGTGTGTGTGTATGTGTGTATGTGCCAGTGCATGGGGAGGTAACACCCATTTGGGGTGTGTGTGTGTGTGTGTGTCCATGTCCACGCACAGGTTCAGCACCTCATTCACAGTTGGTGGGAAGCCAGAGTTGTCCCAGCTGCAGGCACAGACCACGCTCGCAGGGACCTGCCTCTCCAGAAGCCAGGGACTGTGTGTGTGCGTGTGTGTGTGTGTGTGTGTGTGTGTGCGCCAGTGTGTGTGGGAGTAACACCCATTTGGGGTGTGTGTGTGTGTGTGGTGCTGTCCGTGTTGTCATCCATATCCACGGACACATGTGTCCGCCACTCCTGGGCCCAGTCTCAAGGCTCTGACTCCACGTGTCACGGCATCTGGTCCTGTGTGATCCTCTGCAGAGCTTTCTGGCTCCGGGGGACGTGACCCAGCAGGAGCGGCTTCCTGAGGGCTCACAGGCTCCCGCTTCGGGGCCCCTCTCTCCTGGCCACGGGCCAGCCCTGGCTGGCGGGGAGGGGGCGCTGAGAAGGCCCTGGCCGCTCCGTGCGCCTGAAAGGATACCAGCTGATGAGTGAAGCCCTCATAAATCAAGACCATGTGGTCCTCTCCCCCTAGAGATGTTCCCGGCTGAAGAAACGGGGGGTGGGGAACGTTTCTGGCAATCAGCCCTGACACTTCTCTTGTATCCTCTTTCCCTTTGCTCCCCGGCCCCCAACTCTGAGGAGTCACCCGGTTCACGTTTAAAAAAGAAAACAGCCCTGGACTCCCATGTGCCTGGGGCCAAGAGCATCTCTTCCCACCACTCAGGTGGAGCCCGGGAACAAATTTCAGGGGGAGAAGGAGGTGTTTTGGGGTTGGGGTCAGGGAAAGGGCGGTGAGGGCATCTTTCTGGCTTACAGCGAGTCGGAGGATGGAGGAAGCGTTGGTACTTGTGTGCAATGGCATTTGGAGGGGCAACCGAAAGCCCAAGACGGGGAGGAACTGGTTCAAGGTCACCAAGGCGAGCCCTCCCAGGATTGGCTCCTGCCCCATCCCCCCTCACCCTGGTCTCCTGCTTCCAATTCGGGCTTTTACTGTTGAGAAGTCTGAGATTGGAAGGTTGGGCTGGAGTTTGGTTTGAAGAAGAAAAATCTTAGAGATCGAAGTAGAAGGAAAGCCGTCAACTCTTAGAAATAAATGGGTAAAGGAATTCTGGGGTGAAGGGAGAAAGTCTAAATGACCAAGGGAATTTGCATACAACATGTAAGAGAATTGAAGAACATTAGAGTCACAGGGGATGCTGTCAGGAAGAATTTGGATCATGCCAGGGGCCAAAGGGTCCCATTTTAACCCCATGAAATGGCTGTTTCCCAGGGGAGGAGGCTGCCATGGGTGGAGACCCAGTCCTGTGGTAGTTTCCAGCATGGGGAACCGGGGAGCCAGATGCTCATGTTGGGGGGCTGTTGAGTTGCTAAAGAGATCATATCTTTGCTCTACCGTTTAAGAATGCACTTAGCCCAGTTGGTGTGGCTCAGTGGTTGAGCACTGATTCAGGAACCAAGAGGTCACTGGTTTGATTTCCACTCAGGGCACATGCCCCGGGTTGCACGCAGGAAGCAGTCAATCAAAGATTTTCTCGGTTTTCTCATCAGTTGGTGAAGATGGCTCCCCTTACCCATGGTGGGCCCCCTTGTTTTGTCTGTCCAGCTCTCCTTCTCCAGTTCTTCTGATAAGGGGTCTCCCTTCTTCACAGGTGGCCTCTCCTCCATGTTAACTGAGTGGCCTTAGTGGAGGCTGCCAACTGCACTCTACTTCCATCTTTGCTAATGATCATAATGAGGCCAATTAATTTATCCCGACCTCTGGCCCCAGTCATTTGATAAGAGGACGTTATAAAGAGCATGACCAGAACACATCTGAGGTCCCCACTGGGGAAACCAAGAAATAACTGAGGGAGCCTTGGGGTAGGCGTGCTGAGTCCCTGTAGGTTTGATGCAGCTGGAAGCTAAGAGCCACTATACTGTTGTTGTTGATGTGACCGGATATCTGCCGTGGACCCGCGAAGTCTGAGATGAGAGGAAGCTATGACAGGGTTGTATTCATTTTCGCTTTTTTGCTTCTCAGGGACAGAAGTGATCACACAAACTAACGCTAGCTCATAGAAAACGTATCAGCCCACTTCTCTGAAAAGAGCAGAGATCGGGCTAGTTTCATGCTTTCAGGCAGGACCTCACTCAACCAGTATCACCCGGATCTGGGCTGTTTCTCATCTCTGTCTCCCCATCTCTCTTAACTCTGACTCCATTTGGAAGTGAGATCCCTCCCTCAGGGTACTAAATGCCTGCCTCAGCTCCCAATTGCATATTCCCTTAGATGCAAGTTCAGCAAGTAATGGCAATGGTCTCTTCTTAGAATCTCTAGTCAAGATCTCAATGCCCCTCTCGGTGTCATAGTGGGTCTTGTCTCTTTCTTTAAATCAATCACTGTGGCCATATGATTTTCTAATTGGCATAAACTTAACACTTAGATTATGAAATGCAGCCCACCAAAACCCAGGATCTAAAAGTAGGTGAGAGGATACAATTATCAGTAGAAGGATGAAAAGATGCCAGGTGGCAAATGCACAGATGTCTCTACTGTAGAACACTGGTACCCAACAGGATGCCTGGAACATCTTAGGACAGTTCCCATGTCCTCTGTTTATCATCATGGACACCAAGGGTAATCATTCTTACGAGATGATTAAAAACTTGGTTTCTATGTGAAAAATAACGACTGCCAAAGAATGCCAGAAGCTACTGCTGGTGATAGACACGTAGAGAAAACTGAAGTGGGAGAAGAAAATGAGTATTTTTAGTTTTGGACAAATTAGAAGAGAGAAGATTGAATTGCATCAATGGTGTAAGTGAATTCACCAGGTATCT
Organism: Lasiurus borealis; assembly: GCA_004026805.1. Lineage (NCBI taxonomy): Eukaryota > Metazoa > Chordata > Mammalia > Chiroptera > Vespertilionidae > Lasiurus > Lasiurus borealis. The sequence continues at coordinate 35,050 of PVJN01016782.1, read as the reverse complement.
CATATGAAAAGAAGAATAGACCCTTCCTAAAGCCATTTCAACAGCTCCTCTAACCGGCTCCAAATGTTTCACGAAGTGGGAAAAAACTAATGAGAGTTGGAAAAGTCATTCTCCGCGATTTGGGAGAAAGCCAGGATCCTGCACAAACATTTTTGTAGATCCTTGACTCTGGGGATTCACAAACATTGAAGGAGGCATTTCTATGAATGCATGGAGGCCTTCGTTCTGCCATGCCCCCTGAAGAACCATCCCTACCATCACACAGGAAGATCGATCCTTCTGTCTTGTAGTAGACTCTGCTGTCTTTGCCCATCCACCATTCATTTCTTCTACATAGAGTCTCCCCTTAGCCTCCATGTGTTGGCTGTGTCATCCTTTAGTAGTTGATGACACCTAGGGACTTTGGTTGGAGGAGATGATTGTTCACCTGACATTGGACTTTTTGATAAATAAGCAGTGATGGGGAGTGGTGATGGGCAGATTGCTTGAAGGAACGATCCTCCAAAGAGCCAGGATTTGCACAGAGTGGAGAAGTATCTTTCTGTAAGAGCCTGAGGTCAAGGAAGATGTCAACCCCACCTCTTTTTTTTTTTTGAATATTTTTTATTGATTTCTGAGAGGAAGGAAGAGGGAGAGAGAAAGAAGCATCAATGACAAGAGAGAGAATCATTCATCAGCTGCCTCCTGCATGCTCCTTACTAGGGAGTGAGCCCACCATCCAGGCATGTGCCCTTGACCGGAATCAAACCTGGGACCCTTCAATCTTGCAGGCCAACAACACTCTATCCACTGAGCCAAACCGGCTAGGGCTCAACCCCACCTCTCGATCTTGAAGATAAGCAGTTTCCTCCGGAGCAGGATGAAACGGGGAAGGACTATTCATAGCGACGGGAAGCCATGTGCCCTGTGACTTTTCCCAGATGACCACAGCCTTGGAATTAGACACACTTGTTGGACAGCGACTGCAGCCAAGTGTGGTCAGCCCTTTGAACCTCTGCCATGGATATACTGCTCCGAGCACCTGCCCGAGATCTCCTCTGTGCTCCTGCCAATGACCAGTCCCCCCCCCCCCCGAAGTCCCTGCACAATGTTCCTACATGTTTTATGTCCATGAGAGAAGAGAGAACATAATCGTGATTTTAAAATAAACAGCAGAAAACAAAGTAGTTTGGTTCTTGGCTCTCCCCTCCGTGGGTGAAGTCATCGCCTCGAGCAGACTCTTGCCACAGTGCACTTGGAGGCCTCTGAGGTTTGGCAGTGATCGGGTTTTGTCAGGGGAAGGGCCAGGCCTGTTCACAGATGACAGTCTCCATCTGAACCGTGGTCGTGATGAGCTGGGGCAGGACCTTGAGCTGGCAGAGCCCTGCCATGTGCTCTCCCTTTGCTGATCTGTCTGCCCCTCTGTCTTCCTGTCTTTTCTCTCCTTTTGGGATGGGACGGCGCAGGCTCACTATCCACCGGAGAGGTACCTCAATGGGTTTGCCGTCCTTCACGAGCCAAACCTATGCGGAGGCTTGGGGGTTCTTCAAGATCATTCCAACAAATGCACGAAGGCCGAGAACTCAGGCCCAGTGGGAACACTAAACTCTCAAATGTGTATCACCTTGAAAAAGCAGGAAAGGGATGACTATTCAGATGGCTTCGATCAGGCCACAGTGAGGGCCGGGAGTCGAGGGGAAGAAGCTGGGACAGGGAAGAGTATAGAGCAGTGGTTTCCAACATGGGGCACACGCCCCACAGGGGGGGCAATGTTTTTAAGGGGGGCGATTTGAGAATGAGTTACAGTCTATAAATATATGTTGTGACCTACTTATGCATGTCAGGTCTCTCTTACATGTTTTGAAACTTTATTTGCTATTTTCCCAAGACAATTCATATTATTATTAATTTTTAAACAATTTCTTTTTTTAAAATATATTTTATTGAGTTTTCACAGAGAGGAAGGGAGAGGGATAGAGAGTTAGAAGCATCTATGAAAGAGAGACATCGATCAGCTGCCTGCTGCACATCCCCTCCTGGAGATGTGCCCGCAACCAAGGTACATGCCCTTGATTGGAATCAAACCTGGAACCTTTCAATCTGCAGGCTGACGCTCTATCCACTGAGCCACACCGGTTTGGGCTAAACAATTTCTTAGTAATGTCTTCCTCAGTACTTCAAGGGTCCTTTCGTTCTTTTTTTCTTTTTTTTTTTCTTTCACGGACGCCATGTTCTTTGGAAGCTTGTTTAGACCAAGTGAATGGCCTTTTAGACTTCCTCCATGTGAATAAGAGTCCACTTTTTGAATAATAAGAATTCTATGTCACAGTGGGGGCATCAGGAATTTAGAGATGCTTAGGTGGGGCATGGCCATCAAAAGGTTGGGAACCACTGGTAGAAGGGGCAAGAGGCATGGTGTCATCAGAAGACATTTGATTCACGTTTTCTTCTCTCCAGCGCCTACATCATTGCTCCTGGAGGAAAGATTGCATTATCTGTGGGCTCTTGTCAGAGCATATGTATCTAAAATATTTAACTGTTTCACCAGAGAAATCCTCTCTAGTTTCCTGCTTTGTAAGGTTTACTTAACACTAAGAAGCATCTGCCTTGTGAAAGTCAGGTTAAGATTTAAAGCCAGAGGACACCCTGGGAGAGAGATTTGCAGCACTTCTGGTAGGATTAACAAACCCCATATCCCCACAGCCCTTACAAAGCCAAAGGAGAAAGGAAAGCATCTCGCCTGGACAAATGGGCAAATAAACAGAAGAGGCAACTTTCAAAAGAAAGAAAGAAATTTATCAGAACACTAAAAAAGATGTTCAAGCTTGCTAATGATGAAAACTACTGACTAAAAGCTTAGATATTATGTCCTGCCTATTGGTGAAGGTAAACAGATTGGCTAAGAAAATAACAGGATTGCTCTGGCTGAAGTGACTCCGCTGGTTGGGCATTGTCCTTTGCACCAAGAGGTTGCTGGTTTGATTCCTGGTCAGGGCACAAGCCTGGGTTGCAGGTTGACCCCCCGTAGGGGGCATGCAGGCACCAGCTGATGGATGTTCTGCCCTCCCATTGATATTTCTCTCTCTCACTTCCTTTCTCTCTAAAAATAAGTAAAAAAATATTAAAAAACAGCAGTATTAGTCATGATCTTGAGAAATGCTTAGTTCCAAAGAGTGTATATAAGTCAGCACAACCTCGTTGTAAGGCAGTTTGATGACAAACATCAAACCATAAAATGTGCATGTCCTTTAACCCATTGATCCTGCTTTGAAAAATTTACTGTAGGAAGTCAATTGTCCAAGTGGGAAAAGCTGCATGGGAATGCGCTAGAACATTCGCTAGTTCCTGATGAATGGAAAGCCTCTACATGTCCATTATTAAGGGGCCAGTTAACTTTGTATGGCTTAGAAAACTATGTACAGTAGTCATAAAAAAGGACAGTATCTTGCCAAGACCGGTTTGGCTCAGTGGATACAGCGTTGGCCTGCTGACTCAAGGGTCCCAGGTTCGATTCCGGTCAAGGTGATTTACCTTGGTTGCAGGCACATCCCCAGTGGGGGGCATGCAGGAGGCAGCTGATCGGTGTTTCCCTCTCATCAATGTTTCTAGCTCTCTGTCCCTCTCTCTTCTTCTCTGTAAAAAATCAATAAAGATATATTTTAAAAAAAGGGGGGAAGAAAGGACAGTATCTTCAAGTCAATGGGAAAGAAAATATGTGTGGTGTGTTTTTGAGTTGGAAAAAAATAATAACCCCGCACCCAACTGCCTCGGTGATATAACCACTCTTCTAGGGGGATCTTGTCCAGGGTGGACACATCCATTGGCTCACAAAACCATCCTGGAGTACGGTGAGCTGACCTTCTCACCATGTAGACCCCTTGCTTGAGTATACTTCTATTTACGCAGCTCCCTTTCCAGACAAACATAAGTCACACCTATCTTTTTAGGGCAGCGCGCAGGATACTTTGGCTTCGTGACAGAGCAAAGCGTGGTGGAACTCCTGGTCTCGGGCGGTGATGGGGGGAGATTAATTTGGTACACCAGCCGGTGATGCTATGGTAAGTGCCATATGCGGTAGACCAGGTCTATGCCTGTGCGAGAGACCATGTGTGCCAGGCCACCGATCAGTGGGGTCGCTGGAAAATGAGGGGACTGGTATGAGATATATGTGACATGTGTGGGCAATAGAGGCCCAGAAACTCTGCACAGTGAACAGGAATAAATCAGGGTACTCTTTCAAGAATGTTTTCCTCTCCCATGTATTTTTGGTGTCTATTATTAAATATTTACTGTAAGGCATGGTAAAGCTTGAAATGTTTTTTGTGCGACATACTTTTCTCTGTAACAGTGAGCTAAAAAACCCCAGATGCACGCCTCAGACAAAATTAAGCACTGAGTATTTTTTTTTCTCTCAAGAAAGTTATGATTAATGTGTCAGTTGCCAAAGGTGTTGGTTGAGACCGGTAGAAACACCACTGACCACATGGGAACCAGAAAACACAAATACGTCTGTCGAAGCGGCATCAGCGTCTCAAAAGTCTGTAGTTAAGTCTGTGCCCAAAAGATAATTAGGATTAATAGCTACAAAAGGTGTGTTTACATGGTAGTTTTATTACTCATGTTAGGCCCAATGGCTGTTCTACTAAGCTGGTTCTCTCATTTTCCTGGGCTGGGATGCAAAGCGAATTGATCGATGTGAACGTGTTGGCTCCAGGAGCAAAATATGACTTCTCAGACAGTCGTATGAAGCCAGCATTTTATCAGTATCCCCAGATGCTGCACGGAGAATACCCATGAGGTTCATTTTAACGCTGGTTCACCTTTTCACCCAACTGATGGAGTCAGAGTAAAGCTTTTGGAAGTTAATTCTGTCAAAGATGAAAAGGCTGTATAATGCATGCAGCTGTAAGTTGAACACTGAAGGTCTTTATTGTTTTGCAGTGATGCTAAAAACACACACGCAGTGGTGCAACACCGTGTTTATAGACCAGGAATGTACTTGGAGTTGGTTGGGTGCACACATAATTAATAACCATGTTGCTCTATCAGTTGAATGAGAAGCCACAGGGGTTCCAAAAATTAAATGATTGTCTGTTTACTCAGGAAAAAATTAAGCTCCAAAATTTCTTGCGGCAAACCTGATTTTTTTTTTTTTTTTGAGCAAAGGCACTAATTCAGCACGGCGGTATGCACTTTCTCCTTTCGCTGCTTATTATTCTTCGGGGTTTAGCAATCTTTGAACTTTTAAAGAACTGTCCTGTGAATCAGCTTAAGCGTCCTTCCATGTTGCTGAGACGTTGGGGTAAACAATTCCTCTAAGTGTTGGTTCATTCTGTTCAAAACCAGCTGGGAATATTTAATCAAAATTAAATGAATGGATCACCCTCTGGCGTTGTTTTTGAAGCCTTTAGTGAATTGCCGTGATTGAGAACAAAGGCTGCATGCTTTATCTCTACTAAGGCGAGGAAGAGTTTTTGCTGAAAGCAAGGGAGGAGCTGAAATAATTAAAGAGCAAGAGCTCAAATGGTGTGGAACATGGAACCTTCAGATTCTGGAAGAGTGTCTGGGATATCTTGGCGTATGGGAGGAGTCTTGGGGTATGGTAACACCGTCAATGTATATTCAGCCCTGTGGTGGGACAAAACCGAGGTGGCTTATGATTTCGTAGCATCTGAGATTTGTGAACCATTCGAAACATTCATGAATAGAGACAATTTATTTGACATGTTTTGTCAAAAAAAACCTACTCGGAGCAAGAGGAAAGCATCTGTGAAGATATTTGAAGTGAAATATTTACTCATTTTAATACAAAAAGTAATTGAAATTGACAGTCTCCTCCACTCAGCCAAATGTCTCCTAGCTTCCCAGAGAGGTGGGCAGCACGAGGCGGAATGCTTTCTTAGCTAGGGAATTGGGGTATACAGAGAAGGGTCAACTGAAAAAGTCAACAATTGGAACTTTATTAATCACAACTTGGCGCTCGGAAGAAAACTTCAGGCAACTTTGGTCGATGTGAAAACATTTACATTCTTCAAAAACTTCGGTGACACAGTGTTAAAGAGTGATATGTCTACGAAATGAATTGAAATATGCAAATATGGCCCAGCTGGTTTGGCTCTATGGTTGAGCATCAACCTATGAACCAGGAGATCATGGTTAGATTTTCAGACAGGACACATGCCTGGGTTTCAGGCTCGATCCCCAATAGGGGTCGTGCAGAACGCAGCCAATCGATGATTCTCTCTCATCATGGATGTTTCTCTTTCTCCCTCTCTGAAATCAATAAAAATATTTAAAAATAAGTAAATATGCACCAGGGATAAATTACATTGTTTACATTATTTTTAATGTGATCAAACAGATGATATTTTTTATTTGATGCATGTATATATATTAGAGTTTTAGAGAGAATTTCATTTTTGAAATTAGTTTTTGATAAGAACCATTTTAGTCAATTAATGTTAGTCAATACGTAACTGTTTTAAAAGATTGTGTAATGTTTATTACTTTTAGCTCCTGTTTTCACTCTCAAATATCTCCCAAATTGGATGGCACATTGATATTTAAGACCCAATACATGATTTATTCTCTTTCTCCTGATGCATCATGGGAGCATGTGTCAAGTAGGAGCTTCTCAGGTTGTGTCCTTGAATGATGATGGGCAGCGGTAGCTTAGTGGCAGAGGTAAATAGAGGAGTCTGAGCAGTAACAATACATATAAGATAGTAGTAAGCTATAAGGTACTGTATATACTGAGTGGCCAGATTATGATGATCTCTGAACGCATAATAATCTGGCTACTCAGTGTATAGCCTATATAATAAAAGGCTAATAGGCAAATTGTCCCCTTGACCAGGAGTTCGACCAGCAGGCAGGCCAGCCAATTGCCCATGTCTCCTCCCCCTGGCCAGGCTGGCCGGACCCCACCCATGCGCAAATTCATGCATCTAGCCTCTAATACAGCGGTTCTCAACCTGTGGGTCGCGACCTCTTTGGGGGTCGAACGACCCTTTCACGGGGTCGCCTAAGACCATTGGAAAATGCAGATATTTACATCACGATGCATCACAGTAGCAACATTTCATGGTTGGGGGTCACATGAAGAACTGTATGCAAGGGTTGCAGCCTTAGGAAGGTTGAGAACCACTGCTCTAATGTGTGTGTGTGTGTGTGTGTGTGTGTGTGTGTGTGTGTATGCACTGAGTGGCCAGATTATTATGCATTCAGAGATCATCATAATAATCTGGCCACTCAGTGTATTTATATATATGATGTTATAGATATACACTAGTACCTATAAGATACTTAGGAAAAAACCTTAGGGAAGAATGGGATATGTGTCAACTCTTGGACAATATATCTCCCATAAATAAGTCAGAGCGTTTCACATGGCTCTTATCTCAGTTCTCAGTGCAAGCAGAGGACGCGATGGCCATGTTCAGTGCAGGAAACATGGGAGGCGGTGTGAAAGGTGATGGCCAATCAGAACAGCTCTTGGTCACCTGGCCCAATTCACCATGCGCTTATAGAATCCATAGCATGAGTGCGTATTTTCGGTCAGCCCTTTCAGAAATATTTCTGTTGGCTCGAGGGATCTTTTCATAAGAATCGTATGGAAGGGATGTTGGTTATATTTTCTGGCAAGGTCCTAGAGTGGAATCAGACCTTGTTCCTATCCTATGGAAGCTTTTACTCCAGAGACAGGGCAAGATATAGAAATAAACACCCCCAGAGTAGAATGTGTTAAATGTGGAAAGACCTGGGAACCCCCAGAAAGGCTGCCAGCTCTCCTAAGCGATGACCAAGTTGTGCCCCAAAAGGAACATGATTGGCATGGGTGGTCTACACCTTGGTTGCTGTTTCAGGGGCTGGGATGGCATTAATGTCTCTGAATAGTTTCATATCCAAGGGCCAGTGGAAAGGCCAGAAGGATGGAACATGCTGTGTTGAATCAAGCCTCCGTGTCAACCAGCTGGCTGTGCCCAAGCAGCCATGGTGCTCGGAGTGAGCTCAGAGAGAGGAACCTCAGCCAGGGCTGGACAAAGCCTGCGAACAGATGACCCACGGACTGGAATGTTTGCAAGAGTCTATTTTTGTTTCTGATAAAACTGGAAATGGAGCCACTTGAGGAGCCAGCCTCCGGGAGATTAATGGTAAAGGAGTGAGCTGAAGCTCTCTGGGGAAGTATGTGGGGCCCTGAGATTACCCATGCATTTCCCTGCAAAGCAAAAGCTTGGAGATGAAGAACAGGAAAGAAAAATCTAAGACAGGCCAAGGCAGGATCTGCAGAGCGAGGCCCCCTTTTCATCCATCTGTCTGTGTCTGCCCATCCGTCGTGGGCTTCACCCAGCACCCAGTTAGTGTCTGGGCCGGTCCTTGACTAGGAGGGTGGGGCAGAAGAAGGTGTAGGCTCTGTTCTCTGGTCCAGAGAAAACCCATCAGCAGAACACAGTCGCGGAAAGCAACTGTCTCATTTCAGTGGTGATTTAGAGTTCAGGGTCCTGGGAATCCCTCTGTTGTTAACCCACCAGCCAATGAAAGAGCAGGAAGCCTTTTTAGAAGCCTTTTCTCACTTGGTCAATCCAAGGTCAACTGATGTAGAGATTCATGCGCGTGGCTCTGAGTTCAGGTTGTGCTGTTGGGGTGTGTGAGGTGCAGAGTGAGAGGGATCGCCTCACCAGCCAGAGACTTGCATCCATTTCTCAGATGAGAATTATAGCCTGGAATCTAGAGGCAGGAACCTAGGCACCATTTGATCGGCAGAGGATTAACTGCTGTGCTCCACCATGATATGGAGTCTCCCAGCTGAGCGGAGGCAGCTCTGATTCCAGATCTGTGCTCCTTCCCCTACACCAGTGAGGGACCATGTTTGCTCCTTCCATCATCAGAGTCCAGAGATCTGGATGGTGGCATGATGACCCTTCTCTCTCAGGCCATTCCTTAACTACATCCCTCCGCTCCTCCCTGGCCTGTGATTCTTTGACCTCACACCCAACACCTGCTAAATAACCATTGAGCCTGGAGGTTTCAAAGGCTCTCAGCCAAAGAGGTCTGGACTTTGCTCTGCTGGGGAAACCTGGCCTCCCCCACTGTGAGTGCCAACAAGGAGTGGGCTGGGCTCTGGAGGTCCCGGGCTGATGGCCACATTGCTTTGTAAGCCATTCTGTGTATGCCCCACCCCCTCTGACTCTACGTCTCTCCCCAACTGCTACCCCCCCCCCCCTCACCCTGCAACAGCACAAATTGAGCCCAGAGCCAGGTACACGACCATCTGCATCAGTTGATCTTGGATTGACCAAGTGTGAAAAGACTTCTAAAAAGGCTTCATGCTTTTTCATTGGCTGGGGTTAACGAAAGAGGAAATCCCAGCTGTTTAAGGTGCCAACCAGTCTGGCACCTTAAACGGCAACCAAGGTGTGACCACCGGTGCCAGTTATGTCCTTCTTGGGGCATGACTTGTTCATCACTTAGGAGAGCTGCTATCCTTTCTGGGGGCTCCAAGGTCTTTCCACCTTTAATACTTTCTACTCTGTGGGTGTTTATTTCTATAACTTGCCCTGTCATTGGAAATCCCAGGGTCCTGTCTGAGAATCAGGACATGAGGAGACTCGGGTCACAGTGGGACCTGCTGGCATGAGTGACAGTGTCTGGGGAAGCCAATCAGTGACTTGATGGGAGCCTCTTGGTGAATATCTCCCTTCAAGGGCCATTTCTGACAGCAAGAATGTGGTTTAGGAGTCAGATATGTTTGTTTTGCAGGGTTTTCAGAAAGTGATTGCAGGAATAAAAGCTTTTCTCTAGGAAAGTGATGGTCTTGCTGGCAGGGAGACTGCAGAAGTAGCTAGAAATCTCAGAACCATGGACAAGCCAGTCATGGGTCCAAAGGAAAAAAATTAAGAACAAAAACCAAACAAGTAGGTGACAAAGAACTTCTAGATTTAAAAAAGTTGAGCCCTTCCTAATTTCAAGACGCAAAGTAGCTGGAGATAATGACATTGATTCATTTTTGTTTTTGCTTTTTTAAAGTTTATAATACAACTGGAGGCCCATTGCAGGAAGATTCCTGCAAGAATAGGCTTCCTGCGACAGTCCCCACTGCCCCACCTACTTCCCTTCCTGTCAGCCACCCCACTTGCTTGCTTCTCCACACCTTCCCTCCCTTCTACAGTGCTGGGCTTCCTTCTATGCTGTCTTCACTCTGCACTGGGATATGCAAATCAACTACCATTTTGGCTGGGTTAATTTGCATACGTGCTCTTGATTGGCTTGTGGGTGTAGTGAAGGCAAGGTCAATTTGCATGTTTCTCTTTTATTAGATGGGATGGTTTTGAGTATATACTGTTAAAGTAGCTTAGTATCTTTGTGCAGATTCCTAACTGTATTGCTAATTTTTGGGTAGAAAACTCATAAAGAGAGAGAATGGAAAGTTGACTCATCTTTCGCTCCATCAGGCCTAGGCAGAGGGAAGACTTTTGGGCACTTCCCTGCCAACCTCATCTTTTGTGGTTTCCAGTGGTTTCTTAACATTTCCTGACTCCAACATCTGGTGGCATACCCAAGAGCTGACAGTGGTCTTCCCTGATCTTATTCCTTTTAGTCCTTGTAACAGTTTTGCAAACCTCTACGTTTTTGTCTGAAGCAGCTTTCTGCTTGATCTACTTAGACAAGGTTTTGGCGATTTAAATGGCTGCGGCTGTAGAATGATGCAGTGGAAATGCGAGGGTGAACACTGCTTGTTGTGGGGCTGTTTGTCTGTTTCTGATCGCACTGTAAAGAAAGACGTGAATAATCTCACAGTTTTTCCTTATCAGCTCAAGTCATGGTTGAATGTGAGTGCTCCTGTAACTGCCCTCAATGAACTGCTTTCTAGCTGCCTTGAAGCTTAATGTATCATGAAGTTTGATCGTGAGGTTGCAGATAACAGCACAATCTAATTCACAGCTGCACCCGCTTTCTTATGGGAAAGTCAGGACATTGTTGAACAGAGAGTGCAATCTGAGCATTGGCATGGGACATGGGGGTAGACCCAGCTGACTCAGAGTTGACCCACTCCCTAAATCTCTCTGTGCCTGCGTGACTGTGGGAAGCAACCTTCTCCACCACTGTCTGAGGAGGCTTCTATCCACTAACTGAAGACCATGTTATGCTGAATCTCTTTACGGCATATTTTCACCACTCCATGCTCCCTTCACTGCCTCCAGATCCATAATGGAGGCAGATTTTAGCATGCCTAAGAGGGAAGAGAAGGAAGTACATCCCTGGAGGAGAAAGCATATACCCCAGGAGAATTAAAAGGTAACAGATTAGACAGCAAGCTATGTAATGTTGGACTGGGCCACACTGATGAAGATGTATATAGTTACCAGAGATTCTTAATTTAATATGTTAGCTTGTTTGGAGTGATTCTATCAGTTTGCCATTTTTTTTTTTTTTGGACTTAAATCTGGACGGTGGCCTGCACTAAAGGAAACTGATATGTGAGAACTTCCCTCGTATATTACATTCCAAGAAACCCAAAGCCTTAAAGAGATTGGAATGCTGGAATGGATTTATCATGGGCAACCCCCACACACATCTCCTATAGGAGGGGTCACCCAGACATCAGTATTTTTACAAAGTCATTGAGAAATATATTGGTGATGAAAGTGTCAGGACCCTGGCAAAGCTTTGTGGTGATGGATCACTGCAGGGCTTCATGGAGGCAGAGATTGCCAATGCAAAGGTTTCCTCCATTTCACTGGGGATGATGAGACTCCAGAGTGGCAAGTACCAAAGGTTAACTTCCAGAAATAAGGTGATTGTGGTTATTGAATCTGACAGCAGGACTAGAGTAATAGTCAGAATCCCATAGTTGTCTAACTTATCATGGTATCTCGAAGAGTGAGTTACTGGGTAGCCAATGAAAGCTTCACTTGATCTTTGTAATAGAATGGTATTTTATATCTGGTGAACAAAGCCTTGAATTGGGACATCACAAATGGGAAGTCACAGTCTCTCATTCAGTTTCCAGGATGTTTCTTTCTAAATAAATGGTAATCATATCACTTTCCTACCTAGGAGTATTACACCTACATGGTAGGTGGGACATTTGTAGACAACCCATGTTGGATCCGTGAAGCCAATCCCTTAGAGTAGCCCATGACTGCTCTTCTTCTGGGTTCGGGGCAAGACAGAGCAAACATTCTCTCTATTTCCTCCAGTACAGAGTGGGGCATATAGTCATTTCACCCAGTGAAATGCAGCATTTCTGGTTACATAATGACTCAAAGCCGATAAAGACCTCGCCAAGAGAACAGCAAACCATGGACACGATGCTCATAAAAGTCCTTAGCCAGTCTCAGGGCTTGGCTGCCAACCTGCTCTGGGACGCTTGGGGTAGAGAGGGCCAGCAGCGAGGAGCCCTCCAAGAGCCCCGAGGAGGAGGAGGAGGTGGTGGTGGGAGAAACAGCAAGGAAGGCCAGCCCTCGACTGCCAACAACAGCAGGTTGCAATGCTTAATGTCCGCGCTCATGCCAGTGTGCTTAGGAACTGTTGTTATTTTTATGAGAAAAATGCAGAGAGGCTAATCTGTCTATTTATGTCTGTCTGGAACCATGTAATTACTGAAGGGTATTCTGATGCCAGGACCCAGCCGTGGCTCTTCCTCTCCCATGATGTCTTTGAGAGGTTGGGCCCAGTGCCCTAGCTCAGCTCTACAGAGGAGCCTGCCAAGGGTTTTGGGCACCAGTGGGGTGGATAGACAGACAGAGAGAGAAAGGGGACCTGGGAACATGGAGAAAATTGGGTCAAAAACTTCGATCCGTTTTAGAGTTTTGGCAAGTGGTAATTTTAGGGTGAGTTCATGAAGTCTATGACTATTGTGAAATGGAGGTCTTTTATACGGATTTTGATTGTTAAAAATAGGGTTTGTTATTCATCCATCCATCTGTCTATCCATCCACCCATTTATCTATTCATCCATACATGCATCCTTTGAGGCAGCATGCCATGCCAGTCATTTTTAAAAAATATATTTTATTGATTTTCCTACAGAGAGGAAGGGAGAGGGATAGAGAGTCAGGAACATCAATGAGAGAGAGAGACATCCATCAGCTGCCTCCTGCACACCCCCCACTGGGGATGTGCCCCCAACCAAGGTACATGCCCTTGACCGGAATCGAACCTGGGACCCTTCAGTCCGCAGCCCGACGCTCTATCCACTGAGCCAAACCAGTTTCAACCATGCCAGTCATTTTGCTGGCCTCTAGAGTTAGAGATAAAAAAGACACAGTCTTTTCACTCGAAAGACTCACAGTGTGGGGACAGATAGAAAAACCAACCAACCATCAAGCACAAAGGAGTGTCACAGGTGCACTCATACACTCTACGTAGGTCCAGGAGGGTCAAGGAAAGGGCTGGGAAGTGGGTAAAAGCTTCAGAGAGAGGCGACCCTTGAGTTGGGTTCTGGAAGCTGAGGCAGCTTGCCATGTAGGCCCAGAAAGCATCTACAACCTCCCCAGGACTCCAGAGGATGATGCCCTGGGGTCGTCTCTACATCCTCTGAGAATGTTTAAACTCTACCCAGACCTATGTCTTGCAAGGGGTGGGGTGGGTGACTTTCAGGCTGGTATTAGGCACTCTTGGTGACCCAACCTCATGCTATTGCTTTCATTCCGACTCCTGCTGCTCCCCTGTGCTCTGAGTACACCAGGCATGCCATGCTCTTCCCTAAGTGTGCCCACATGTTCTGCCTCCCCGCCTGTGACCAGCTGGTTTGTCTCCGTTACCCCATGAGGTTCTGCTCCAGGCCTAGGATGTTGCTTTCCCGGGGTGCTCAGTGAATGTGCTGAACTTATGAAGGCGTGAGCAGGGAACTGAACAGAGAAGAGACCCTCTGAGGACAGCTGTGTATTGGGGAGCTGTGTGCCCCGAGGCTGGGGGATAGGGGAAAGGTGCAGGCCGAGGAAGGAATCATCAGCTGCAAAAAGGTGGGCCTGAAAGGCTATTGATCTTCTACCTTCTACATTTTTGAGGTTCCTAAATCTGAAGTTCTGCTATCTCCCCCAAGTCTCAGAGAAAAATTCCCTTTTCATAGTGTCGCTCTCTGAGCTAAGAGAACTAGGAACCGATGGTGCCGAGGGACTTCCTGAATGGATGGGGCTAGCTCTTTGGTAGCCCGGGAGGGACTGTGCCCCAGAGGAGGTAGACACTGGCTACGGAGGGCAGTCTGCTCTCCTCTCGGGCTGGCTGGGCTGCGACAGTCAGGCCCCATGCAGCTCCCCACAGCCCGATCCACAGGCTGGCAGGGGCTGGGTATTGTCCAGATGCCCGGCGGCTAACGCTGCCATAGATGTTCCTGCTGCCCCACTGGCACCGAGCAGGCATGCAGGACGGAGCCTCAGGGGCAGGTGACACAAGAGTAAGTTCTCTGTCAGTGTCGGGAGCACACGGCGAGGCCCTCACCACCAGGGGCCTCTGTTCCCCCACGCGCGGCGTGAGGTTGACCAGATGTTCTCTGAGAGTCGCTCCAGCTCCGCTCTTAGCCGGCTGTTGGAACCCGGGAAGGGGACGATTCTCATAGTAGTGCCAGGGCCACTTCAGCGAGGACGGAGAGACACGCAGGAGTCAGAGGGCTGGGTCATTACCCCTCTCTTCCTCTCTGGAAGGGCCATGTCTAGCAGCTGCTTGGCCCACAGGCTCAGGGCACTCCACAGACCCTGCCCTTCTCCGGGGCACCCTGTGCCTCCGTTTAGCAGGTGGTGGTTGTTTAGTTCCCTGTGTGCCCAGTTCTGTGCCAAGTGAAGCCACGGTTCTGCACTGAGCAGGGGTAAACCAGTCACCGTGACCCGGTGGCCTAGGACTGAGGCAAGCCGGGCTCTGAGCACTGACGGGGCCTCTGTGGGTGAGGCAGGGTGAGAAAGCCTCTCAGAAAAGGAGGGGCCAGCGCAGGGCCTTGAGGTGTAGGATGTGCCAGGTGAAAAGCAGAGGAATCTGGGGGAGGAGAGGGCCATCATCGCAAGGAAAGGGCTGGGCACTGCTCTGCTCCTTCATGGACCTGGCGGAGCCGGAGATCCATCAGAAGTGCGCTCCCACTGGCTGTCTCTTGGAGGCTCGAAAGGGGAGACTCTTAGGTCACACACCAGGCAGCCCTGGGCCAGCAGGGTCCTCACTCCTCAGGCTGCCCCCAGCGCAGCTCACCTGGAAAGTCAGGATGAAAGGGAGGGTCCTTCCTTCCCCTCAGGATGAGTAGGCAGTTCAACACAGAGGTACCTCGAGATACGAGTGCCCTAACATACGAGATGTTTGAGATACGAGCCGTCGAGCGAGCGATTTTTGCTTTGAAATACGAGCAACATTTGAGATAGGAGTCATAGCGTGGATCGACCGGCTGCACACGACCCACCAGTTTACCGCGACTCGAGTGTCTCATAGTTTCCCACGCCTCAAGGTTACGGAACGAATTAAACTCCTATCTCGAGGTACCACTGTATCAACTGTTGGATTCTCTCTAAGAGGGGGTATCCAGAAGTCTACGTTTTTGCTGCACCAAGGAACACTTCATAATGATAGGAGCATATTATTACTACAATAGCATCACTATGATGACTAGTTTTACCAAGGCCACGGGGCTAACTTAACCCCTCCTCCTGGGTTTGCACCAGACTCTGCTGTTCTGTCATCGCTGCCTCAACATTCGAGCCATTTCACTTTGAGGGCTCAGGTATTTGTGGAGGTCAGGAAGGATGGGAGGCAGCAAGGTGGCCTTCGGACGGGGATTTTGACGTGTCCATCTGCCACCCACTCCCACTGTCGATTGATGCTCCCTGGCTCCAGGCACTAAGTGCTTCAGAGCCTCAGTTTCCTCATCAGTCACATGGGAATTTTTTTTTTTCCTGGACGGTTCATCGTCGACACATGGCTGCCATTTAGCGGTAACCGTTCTAATCATCCTCGTTTTCTGGAACAGTTTCTTGGCCCCCGAAAAGGAAATGGTTCTTAGAAGTCCAGCCACCTTTTTCCATGGGGGGTCTGGCTATTTGGTGCGTGTGGGGAACAGACGGGACCGCACTGCCTGCTGGCCTGTGCCCGGCGCTCCTCTCCTGAGCGAGAGGGGCCTCAAGCGCACGTTTTGTCTGTGAGCACCCGGCTTCCCTCCGCGGGCTTCTGTTTTGGGGATTGTTATTCGGTAGGCATCTTTTTTTTTCTTCCTTCAGAGCGAGGAAGAACCCAGGCCCGCCAGAGCGCTGTCCGAGCAGGCCCAGATTTACGGCCGGCTCCGTGTTCTCGGGGTTTCTGTCCTCAGCCAGCCTCTGAGCGGCGCTCAGAGCTGCCTGCCTGCCGCTGGTGGGTGGGTTTGGGAAGGACGGAGGCAACCCTTTTGGCTCTGGGCAGGCGCAGCCCCGAGGGCTTGGACCGTCTACCCCACGGGCTCTGTTTTACGTATTCGCCGCGCTCAGCTGGGCTGGCACCCGGGACCGGCCATTGTGTCCCGGGTGACTCACTTGCGCCGAGCTCCCCTGGAAATCCTGGATCCAGTGGGTTCCAGGGACATTTTCGGGTTTTATTTCAGTGGTAAAAGGTTTGCCGTGTGTCTCCGGGTTTGCTCAGAGCCCTGGCTCTTGGGTGGAAACTGCCTTCCGTTAGCTCCCTCCCCTCGCTGGCTCCCATAGACCCACAGACCAGGAGATCCCCAGGGCCGGTGGGGGTCCCATTCATTTCTGGGTCCCAGCCTCGAGAGGTGTCCCAGTGACTCAGTGGCCAGGCGCAGACCTCGCTGGGACCCTGGAGGAAGGACAAAGCAGACAGGGTCTCAGGGGGAGGTGGGCAAGAAAGGGCAGAGTCGCCAAAACCGGTTTGGCTCAGTGGATAGAGCGTCAGCCTGTGGACTGAAAGGTCCTGGGTTTGATTTCGGTCAAGGGCATGTACCTTGGTTGCGGGCACATCCTCAGTAGGGGGTTTGCAGGAGGCAGCTGATGGATGTTTCTCTCTCATTAATGTTTCTAACTATCTCTCTCCCTTCCTCTCTGTAAAAAGTCAATAAAGTATATTAAAAAAAGAAAAGAAAGGGCAGAGTGGGGGAGCAGGGGGCAGCCAGAGGGGGCATCCTAGGAAGGGGAGGACAGAGGATGAGGGAGATCAGGGCCTTGCCTCCTGTCCCTGCACCCATCGTCTGTCTGTGACCTCTCACGGTGGGGGAGGGTGGCCGGGCCGGCCCTGGGTGCTCTGAGTGGCCTCCTGCTGGGAGCCCGCTGGGCTGGCCCTCTCTTCTTCCCACTCCTCTGACCTCAGCGGCCAGAGAGCTGCTCACCGGCCCCTCCAGCACCAGGTCAGCCTGGCTCTTCGCTGGAGCCAGTCTTGGGCAGCTCTACCTCAACCCCTCCATTGGCCTCTGCACTCCTCGCGTGCAGGCCACACTCTGGGTCGACTCTTCCCAGTCCCTTTCCCTTCAAGATCCTTCTTCTTTTTCGACCCCTTTTGCCCCAGGAAGAGAGAAGGCTGTGAGCATGAGGTTGAAGTTGAGTGGACTCTGCCCAGGGCAGGCCTGGGCCAGGCATCCCCCCCGTGGCTGGGGACTTTGACACGCAGGAGGGGCTTCCTTCCACTGAGTACATGTGTGACCCCAGCACCTCCCGGGAGCTCCGAGCAAGTACAGTGGTACCTCGAGACACGAGTTTAATTCGTTCCGTAACCTTGAGGCGTGGGAAACTATGAGACGCTCGAGTCGCGGTAAACTGGTGGGTCGTGTGCAGCCGGCCGATCCGCGCGATGACTCCTATCTCAACTGTTGCTTGTATTTCAAAGCAAAAATCGCTCGCTCGACGGCTCGTATCTCAAAAAGCTCGTATGTTAGGGCACTCGTATCGCGAGGTACCACTGTACCGTCCATCTCTCTCCCCAGGCAGCTGCCAGTGGGGGCTCCGGTTCCCAGGGCAGGGGCCCCGTGACCACCTCGTTCCCGGGGGTCTGGGAGGGACACAGTGGCTCCTTCGTGGCTTATTTTGTGCTTGAAAACTGCTCGATTATAGCTGCTTTGTGGGCCAGGGGCAGATACCGCATTTTCCGGCGTATGAGACGACTGGGCGTATAAGACAACCCCCAACTTTTCCAGTTAAAATATAGAGTTTGGGAATATATACCCGCCTTATAAGACGTGATAATAAATTGTGATATTCATACAAGGAACACTAAACAAACAAACAAACAAAAAAATGATGACCCCCGACTTTTAAGAAGATTTTCCTGCGTTAAAAAGTCGTCTTAGCCAAAACCAGTTTGGCTCAGTGGATAGAGCGTCGGCCTCTGGACTGAAAGGTCCCAGGTGCCTATGGACTGAAAGGTCCCAGGTTCGATTCCGGTCAAGGGCATGTATCTTGGTTGTGGGTGCATCCCCAGTGGGGGGCGTGCAAGAGGCGGCTGATCAATGTCTCTCTCATATTGATGTTTCTAACTCTCTATCCCTCTCCCTTCCTCTCTGTAAAAAATCAATAAAATATATTAAAAATCAATAAAATATATTAAAAAAAAGTCGTCTCATACGCCGGAAAATACGGTACTATACTCTGAGCTGACTCGGAAGAGGCCTGGGCTGCTGAGTGGACCCCCCCCCACTCTGGCGGGTCCAGCCTGGGCTAGTTTCCCACTGCCCCCCTGACCCTCCTGAGTGTTGGATTGAAGATGGAGGGGCCTGGCTCCCAGGCACCAGCTCCCAGACCTCCGCCGCCTTCTGGGAATTGTCACTTCCACTTGGTCTCTGCGACAGCCCCGTGAATGGAGGAGACCTTGGCCCAGGGCCGGGCCGGGCCGATCCAAGATGACCAAGGCAGTGCGGGGAGTGAGCTCAGGCCTCCACGCTGGGTTCCTAGCCTGAGGTGCTTCACTTTCTCCTCCAAGCGATGACCTCACCTGCTCCGGTCTCCCGTCTGTGGTCCCCGCGGCTGAGTGACGGGGGAGGCCCCAGAAGGTGAACCCCAATCTGCCAGGCCTAGGGTGGGACAGGAGGGGGGCGACTTCCCTGAGTGTGCACGGGCGTGAAGTCAGGCCACATCTGTTTTCATCCTCGGCTTTCCTTCCCACTGAACTTCCTTTCTCACCCTCATCTCTTTTATTTTATTTCATTAAAATATATTTTTATTGATTTCAGAGAGGGAGGGAGAGAGAGAGAAAAAGAGAGAGAGATCAATGATGAGAGAGAATCATTGATTGGCTGCCTCCTGCATGCCTCACACTGGGGAACGAGCCAGTACAGTGGTACCTTGAGATACGAGTTTAATTTGTTCCGTAACCTTGAGGCGTGGGAAACTATGAGACGCTCGAGTCTCGGTAAACTGGTGGATCGTGTGCAGCCAGCCGATCTGCGCGATGACTCCTATCTCAACTGTTGCTCGTATTTCAAAGCAAAAATCGCTCGCTCGACGGCTCGTATCTCAAAAATCTCGTATGTTAGGGCACTCGTATCTCGAGGTACCACTGTATGTACCCAGACTGGGAATCGAACTGTGACCACAGTTCGACTGGTTCATAGGTCAACTCTCAACCACTGAACCACAGGGGCGAGGCTCCTCCTCGTCTCTTTTAGAGTTTGCTTTCATGTTTGTTCCCCAACCTCACTCCCTCAGGTTTCAAGGGGCAGACAGAGAAACCCAGTGGAGGGGATGTCTGAACCAGACACCCCGTCCCAGCTCGCACTCTGCACCGCGTCCCCCGCTGATGCTTCCTTGCTCTACCCCAGTGTGGGTTTGGGGCCGTCTCTCCTCGGAGCTTTCTGGCTTTGCAAGAGCCCCGGGGAGCTCACCCGGTGTCCTCCCGAGGCCCCGACCTCGCAGGAAGCTCCTGGTCATTTGCTCCGTTCCATGAGTCAAGCATCTGCCTTGCAAGCGGTGTTGCTGGTTCCCGGGCACGGCTGCTGTTGCTGGAGGCTGGCTGGCGTCTCCAAACACCAGCCCGACACCTGCGGCCTCTTTCCTCTCCTCTCTCAGCTTCCCTCCGATGATTGTAAAAACGACCGGAAAGTATTTGGCTCGGCATGTTCAACCACATAGATGGCCGACTCCCTGTCAGTGCGCTCATCCCAGAAAAATAACCCTTTTGGCATCTTGCAGACTTTCCCCAGGTGGAGGGGGACGTGGGTCTCCATGGGAATGAAAAGCCATGAATGTCTTTCCGTGTAGCATGGGGCTGAGGAAGATCCAGGCGTGATTCATGGGACTGGGTGGGGTCTCACACATGGTCACGTCTCGGCTGTGGCTGTGTTGGGATGTGAAGGGGAACGAGCCCGCACGTGCCTTGACTGGGAATCGAACTGTGACCTCCTGGTTCAGAGGTCAACTCTCAGCCACTGAGCCACACGGACTAGGTTCATCCTGGTCTCTTGTAGAGTTTGCTTTCATGTTTGCCCCCTCCCAGCCTCACTCCCTCAGGTTTCAGGGGGCGGACAGAGAAACCCACGGATGGGATGTAGATGGTCCTCAGGGCCTGGGGCATGGGGACAGCTGACAGCCTGAGGGCCCAGGTTTGAGCTAGAATAGGGGCGCCTGGTAGAGCTGATGCAGCTGGACTCATACAGGCAGAGGGGTGTCTGTCTTGGATGCCTGCGAAGTTGCGAGGGTTATCAGTTACGACGAGATTCCACTGGGGATGGTTTGCCTGTTCCAGAACTTGCTTAGGAGGTGACTTTTGCTGAAACCACGGGCTCTCTCTCGGGAGCCTGCGAGCTAAGCAGGACAGAGGTGGCTGTGTCCATTTGCTGGATGAGAACAAGAAGGCCCAGGCAGGCAGAATGACTTTCACGAGCCTCCTGGGGACTTGGAGGTCCAGCAGGGACTTGAGTGGATGTCCCACAATTTCGAGGGGGCACCTGCCCTCTTCCTCACATGGCTGCCCTTCCTTCTTCGGGGTTTGGCTCCTTTTTCTCTGCTCTTGGAGGGTCCAGCAGGCAGCTGCATCCTGGTTCAGTCGATGGGCCCAGCGGGTCCCTTTCAGCCTCTGCTCTGCCCACAGATGACCTGTTGTTTTCCTCAAGTGACCAGTGTCCACCATCGCCAGAGTCTGGGCCGTCCCCCATCATCCCTGGACTTGGGGGAGAGGAGCTTGGCCCCTGGAAGCCCGCAGTCTAGCCTTCCCCTCATGCAGCCGGAAACATGAGTCTTATTTCCTGGCTCCGGGATCTGTCCCCTTTGAAGGCGAAATTGCTCCTTTCCTCCTTCGGAGTCATCTGAACCAGAACTGCCTTTCGGTTTATGGACTTGGCGGTGAACATGAAACCACAGGTGGGGAAAGTACAGCCTTGCCGGCGCAGGGGCCGTGTCTCTGGGCAAACAGGGAAGGGAACGCGCGTCTTCTAACGGTCACCATCCTTCTGACATCCAGGGAGGGACTGCCAGGTCTGAAAGCTGAACCAGACTTTCCTTGGAGCCATGTGTGGTTCACAGAGTTGCAAGAGTTTCCTTCCACGGGCTGTCACGTTGCTCAGAATTT
This sequence comes from Lasiurus borealis, assembly GCA_004026805.1. Taxonomy (NCBI): domain Eukaryota; kingdom Metazoa; phylum Chordata; class Mammalia; order Chiroptera; family Vespertilionidae; genus Lasiurus; species Lasiurus borealis. The sequence continues at coordinate 13,618 of PVJN01016782.1, read as the reverse complement.
ATCGCCTGAGATGTCCCCGGGGCACTGTCTCCTGCGGGATCCCCACATGTGATCCCCACATTGTCCGGGGGAGTGGTGCCAGCGAGAGGCAGGAAATGGGCACGCTGGTCCCCTCCCGGGTATTCTGTGAGGGGATGTGGGGTCAGCACTGTGTGTTCTTGAGGAGCTGGGAGTTTTGAACTTGGCTTCCAATCCATTCCCAAATGACTTTTGTTTTTGTGGCAGTGGGAAGATCTCAGTCACGGAGATCTCAGTAACTATCGCTCTGTGATTGTGTATGAACTTATTCATTCTATATCATCCTTGTTTCTTTGCCTCTTTCTGTCTATGAATCATCTATTCACCCATCTACCCATACATTCTTCCTTCCTCCCATCCATTATCCATCCATCCATCCATCCATCCATCCATCCATCCATCCATCCATATCTCTATTTTGGGGAACTATTTCCCACCAGCTGGCACAGACACTAGTTCATAGGCTAGGTTCACTCAACAATATCTATCACTTCCACAACTTAAAAAATTGTGACTTGTGTTTTCTTGCTTTTCAGTTCTCATTTTTTCTGGAGCATACGTTTGAACCCAGAAATGAGTTGACCATATCATATTCTGGTCTTTTCCTAAAAAAAAATGTTTTTTTTTTAATCGATTTTAGAGAGAGAGAAAGGGAGAGGAAAAGAGAGATAGAAACACTGATGAGAGAGAAACATTGATCGGCTGCTTCCTACATGCCCTCCACCAGGAATCAAGCCTATGACCCAGGCATGTGACCTCACTTGGAATTGAACTGGCAACCTCTTTGTGTGTGGGTTGATGCTCAAGCACTGAGCCACACTGGCTGGGTAAGCCATCTGGTCTTTGAGCAGAGCCTTGCACATGGACCTATATAAAAGGCTCATATGCAAATAGACCGAATGGCAGGACAACGAAATAACTGGTTGCTATGATGTGCGCTAACTACCAGGGGGTGCACGCTGAACATGGCAGGCATTGGCAGCAGGTGGCAGAGTGTGGAACATGGTGGGCCTCAGCCACAATGGGATGATGGAGCAGGAGAGCAGGGGCTCCAGACCAAGGTGAGGGGCTGGTTGCTGACATTGGGATGAGCCTCTGTTGGTTACTGAAAATTCTTTGCTCCCCAGAACCGCAGTCCCACCCAGCACTTGCATCTGCTGCTGGTGTGAGATCTGTCCCTATCATTTGGTGCCATCAGTGGGTGCAAGTGGCAGCTGGCTGGCCAATATCACTCCTGAGGGATTCTCCACCTCCCCCTGCTCCTGAGGGGCAATTGGGGCAGCAGCCGGTGCTCGCACCTGCTCACAGCACTGGCCCCACTTGCAACCACTGCTTGCACTGGCCCCAATCATTCCATGTGGTCAGTGGGTGCCAGTGGGACCAGTGCCCTCAGTGTGTGGGAGCAGCAGTGGCAGGAGTGGGGCCGCTGGCAGACAGGGTTTTGGGGGCTGCAGCAGGGGGGGGAGGGCTAGATGGGGGCATGGAGGATGGGCTGAGACTCACCCCTAAACCCACCACAGCCTCATGGCCCACAGTTCCTTTCAAAGTGCACGAATTTGTGCACTGGGCTCCTAGTCATTTATAATTTGGTGTACAGGTGCTCTCTTGTACTCCTTTCTGAATGATGGGCACCATTACAGGCCCTCTCCCTCATTCTCCAGGCTGATGACCATCAGTTCCCCATACATGTTGCACGCTCTAGTCACATGCCATGGTTACGGCACAAGAATGCAATAGACTTTTCTTCCATACCTTTCCACGTGCTGTTCCCATGGCCTCATGCAGCGTATTCACCTGCTGAGCTCCTTCCCACCTTTCAAATAACGTTCTGGGTCACACCTCTCAGGTGAAGCTTTGCCTGCTACCTCCAGCCAGTGGGAAAGTCACTCTTTCTGTTCTTACAGCTCCTAACACACTGGACTCTCTGACCTGTGAGCAGCTTGAGAATGGGACGTGGGTCTTAGTCATCTTTGTCTCTTCCATCAAGAAGAAACCCATCCATCAAGCCAAAACCGGTTTGGCTCAGTGAATAGAGTGTCAGCCTGCGGACTGAAGGGTCCTGGGTTTGATTCTGGTCAAGGGCATGCATCCTGGTTGTGGGCATATCCCCAGAAGGGGGCGTGCAGGAGGTGGCGGATTGATGTCTCTCTCTCATCGATGTTTCTAACTCTCTATCCCTCTCCTTTCCTCTCTGTAAAAAAAAATCAAGTATATATATATGAAGAAACCCATCCAGACTAAAAAGCAAGTCAGTTCTGTTGGAGACAAAGAAGAGAATGGATTTCAATAAAAATGTTAAACTTAAATCCAAAACTAGGCCAGGCAGTATGCAATGTTGGGTCACCATCTTACCTGGCACATGGCCGAGTGTAAGAGTGTGTACCTGGGGATCTGGCAAAGGCTCAAAGGCCAAGGTTTCTCTCTTGAGTCCTCGGGGGATTTGCTCCCAGGGGATTGAGGCTGTTGCTAATGGGGATGTGGGTCTTTCTAGATTGTATTCAATAATTTAAAGGAACAGCAAATGCACTCAGAGCGGCAGGTAAAATGTTCCAACTCTGGTGGTGAGAGAAGCTCAAGAAAAGCCACAGAGGTTGTCCTCGCTCACCCCGCCTTCTTCCTCTGCCAGTCAGCACCTCTGCCCTAAACAGCTCTCAGCGCGCCGGGGTCCCAGCAGGAAACAGACGGGAGTAGCCAAGGAGCGTTTAGTGGAGAGGCTGTTTACAAAGGTTGAGAAGGTCAAGGGCCACAGAAAGGATGATGCAGCGATGATGGGGTGCAAGGGGCAGGAGGGGGAGCTGGATCTGGAGCTACAGGTGCCCACGGAGCCAGGGGAGAAGGGAGTCTGATGGAAGAGGCCACGGCTTGGCCGCAGGGTGATGGGAGAGGGACTGACAGGCACCCTCCTGCCCTCTATGTTCGAGCCAGCACCGTCCACTGGCCAAACCCAACTGGAAGCCAGAGGGCAAGGGAGCCCATTTCTGCAGCCCCAGGGCACAGAGCAGGGTGGAGGGTGGGCTGAGACTCATCCCTGTACCCACCACAGCCTCATGGCCCACGGCTCCTTTCAAGGTGCACGAATTTGTGCACTGGGCCTCTAGTCATTTATAATTTGATGCACGGGTGCTCTTGTACTCCTTTCTGAATGATGAGCACCGTTACAGGGCCTTTGCCTTATTCTCCAGGCTGATGACCACCAGAGGGCAAGGAAGCAGGGTGGGGCTGGAGGGCCAGCCAGAATATAGTAGTACCTCGAGATACGAGTGCCCTAACATGTGAGATTTTTGAGATAGGAGCTGTTGAGCGAGCGATTTTTGCTTTGAAATACGAGCAACAGTTGAGATATGAGTAATCTCGCGGATCGGCCGGCTGCACACGGCCCACCAGTTTACCTCGACTCGAGTGTCTCATAGTTTCCCACGCCTCAAGGTTACGGAACGAATTAAACTCGTATCTCGAGGTACCGCTGTATCTAGTACAGGCTCACTGCCCCTGGGCCGTGCCCACCTGACCACCTGCACAGGGGTCTGCCCATCTGCAAATGGGCAGGGCTACTCTCCCGAGGACCATCTGTGCCCCTGGAGGGGTGTGTATGTACAAGGGTTTGCTTTTTCGCCCAGAGGGGTTCATGTAGGGATCTGAGGAATGGAGTCCTGCAGAGGTTGGTGGGGGTGAGTAATTCCCCAGGTGGACATGATGCCAGACCAGATGGCGGTGTCTCCTTCATCCTCTGCCTGTCCCCAGGAGGTGCCACCGGGGGCTTGGGTCCCAGGAGCTGGGAGGGGCAGGAACGATGGAGCGGGCAGCTTGGCCAAGGCTGGAGGATGCCAGTTAATTGCATTTAATGTGTGTGTGTGTGTGTGAGTTGAAGGAGGAGGGGCTGCTCTCTACCTGGACATATTGGGGTGAAAGGAGGGGAGCCGTGTGGTTCAATCAGGGTTATCAGCTCTGGGACCCGAGCCTGAATCCTGGCTCCAATGCTTAACCTCTCTGTGCCTCAGTTTCCATGACTGTAAAATGGGGGGATACCAGTCTGACTTGGCAAGCTTATGGTGAGGGCAGGAGAGACACAGGCACATAACCCCACGAGGCGGGGAATGGAGCTGCTGTAGAGTTAAGTATTCATTGACCACCTGCCCTGTTTGACTTTGACCTATGGTGTCACTGGAACATTTTTGCTTTAATTCCCACCCACCCTCACCACACTCCCCCTACTGGGCCAATGACCTTGAGAGAAACTAAGGCAGCTCAAGGTCGAGGAGAAGGTCCGGGCCCTAAAAGGGACTTGTTTTTCACTCCTCCGCAGGCATACTCACCGGGAAAAGCTGCGGAAAATTCGATGCTCCGTTTACAGCCCCAAGAACGCGGAGGGGCTCCCTTGCCAGCTGAAAAAAAAAGATGGATGTTGTTTCTGGGAGAAGGAATGTCGTACGGTGGCTCGGGCAGGAGACGGTGAGTCAGACGTGCTGAGAGCCGGGCCAGGCCGGCCCCTCGGGCCCCCGTGAGTCAGCGCTGCCCACGAGGCTGGGCGGGCGGCTGTCCTGGCCCTGCCGCCAGGTGGGGTCCTGCCCCCGGGGGAACCGCAGCGGCACTGGCCACTGTCCTGTTGCCCTCTGGGGGACCCTGGGGACTGGGTTCCCCAGTGGGTGTCGTGTTGCTGGAGTGGTCGCTCCCGTCCCCTCTTTTCCTTTGAAGTTTATCTGCGTCTGGGGGACCCCTCACTCTCCCTGCCCCACCTGGCCTCACCCCTGCAGCTGCCCTAAAAGTCCCCCCACCCCTGCACCCCTGCGTTTATCTCCGGACCTGCTGCTGTTGGCGGTGTTGGGTCTGCAGAGCCGGGTAGAAGAGCATGCTCTATTTTGGGGGCTCTATGGGCGAGCAGTGAATGTTTCTGGAGCTGTCCTTCCAGAGGGGTCCAGGCTGCAAGAAACCAGACATTTGAGTGAGGGGGCTCTGGCAGCCTTGGCAAGAAGGGTGCCCGAGGAGGTGAAGGGGAGCGGTAAGGACCAGGAGTGCAGGAACTAGTTAGGAGCTCTGCTTTCAGCCCAGGCTCCGCCCCTGCCTGGAATAAAGGTAGACCTGTTTGACCCTTTATTTCTCCTCTGCAAAAAGCGGGAGGCAGTTCTCCAACAAGGATTCTATTAAGATCATTTCTATAAAAGCACCCTGAGATCTACACATTTAGAAAAATAAAGGTAGGCTCTTGCTACTATGAGTACGAGCAATTGGAGCACTTGTGTCCCTCACCGGCTGCCAGGCCTGTGCTCTCCTGGGGACCTGGATGCCATGAAGGGACCCGTGTCCAGGCTGGCTCTCTCTGCGTCACCGTGGGGGCTGTGACGGCGTCAGGGCCACCTCTGCCCTCCAAGAGCTTTAGGTCTCTCTGGGAAGATTGGAAGCAAACCCCAATTTCTACGGTGCAAGGCGGCATGGCGTGGGGGCCTGCCAGAGAAGGTTCTAGAACAGCGGTTCTCAACCTGTGGGTCGAGACCCCTTTGGGAGTCCAACGACCCTTTCACAGGGGTCGCCTAAACCATGGGAAAATGCAGATATTTACATCACGATGCATCACAGTAGCAACATTTCATGATTGGGGGTCACCACCCCATGAGTAGCTGTATGCAAGGCTCGTGGCCTTAGGAAGGTGGAGAACCACTGTTCTAGAAGGATGGCATTTTGGGTTCCCGGAGAGGGAGGAGCCTTCGCAGAGCAGGTGGCAGGGGGAGACAGGTAGATCAGGGGGAGACTCAGGCAAAGCGGCCTCAGGGGCAGCAGCCAGATGGGATGGTGCGCTTGTCGTTCCCGATCCCGAGCTGCCACTCAGTCATAAGCAGCTGCGGTTCACGGAGGGCGCTCCGGGCGGGCGCTGTGCTCCGCTCCGTCTCAGGGAATCCTGTGCTGCCTCCTCTCCTTTGCAGACAGAGACGTGGAGATTCAACCAGCTTAGCTCCTCCAATTCACCGTGACTGCTAATCCGCAAAGCTTGGATTCCGACCCAGGCCGATTTGATCCCGCGTCTTATCTTCTTAAGCACCCGGTCTCACGTTGCTTGCGGTTTTGAAGGGCTTCCTTCTTTTCTGCGTCCCGTATCCACGGCCCCATGAACCCCGCTCCTGGCTAGTTTGCTAAGACGCCCTCCTTTGCTTTGTTACACACACGTCTGGTCCTGACGGCCCTGGGACCCCCTTGCCCCCCAGCTTTTTGCACATCCTTGGGGTGAAGAACAGAGATGCGAGGAAGGCCAGGAGCCAAAGGGCCCTGGTGGGATGTTGGGGTCCCCGCAGGATGGCCGGGCCCCTCGCTCCTCTGCCAGTCCCCTGAGCCTCCCGATTGGCTGGGAATCCAATCAGGGCTCTGTGGACCGCTGTACGTGGAGGGGTTCAAGATGCCACTTGTGCCAGTGGGGTCCCGGACACGCCCTGACCTCAGGAGATAAGTGATGGGGAGTGAATGCCCCCTGGGGGAACGGGACCGCCCACAGCCGCCGCCTTCAGCAGGGTTACCCGACCGGGAATAGACACCTTGTATTGCTTCTGGCTGTCTCCATCGTGAGAGCCATGCATTGGAGGGCCCGCTGAGAGGATCCTCTCTTTCATTTATTAAATGTGATTAGTGAATCAATCATCCAATTCATCCTACAAATGCTGGCCCCCACCATGTCCCCATCCCTCTTTCTTTGGTGTCATGGCGGGGAACAAAACTGTGCCTCCTCTGCCCTCACGAAGCTCACATGCCAGCGGCATTAACACCCATTTAGATGCCCCCATGGTCCATAATTGTCTGTCGGCTGCAGTGGTTCTCAACCTTCCTAAGGCCGCAACCCTTTAATACAGTTCTTTATGTTGTGATGGTCCCCAACCATAAAATTATTTTTGTCGCTACTTCATAATTGTAATTTGCTACTGTTATGAATCTTAATGTAAATATCTGTGTTTTCTGATGGTCTTAGGAGACCCTGCTAGCGGTTCGAGACCCACAGGTTGAGAACTGCTGGTCGGTTGGTTTATCATTCTGTTGTGTTTTAATTTAGAAAATATTTGAAGCTCTATTGTGTTCATAGCCTTTCAACTATCAGGTTACTGTTCCATTTTTTTTTTTTTAAATATCTTTATTGACTTCAGAGAGGAAGGGAGAGGGAAAGAGAGAGAAACATCAACGATGAGAGAGAATCATTGATCAGCTGCCTCCTGCACGTCCCCTAATGGGGATCGAGCCTGCAAACCAGGCATGTGCCCTTGACCGGAATCGAACCTGGGACCCTTCAGTCTGCAGGCTGATGCTCTATCCACCGAGCCAAACCAGCGAGGGCTACTGTTCCATTTTCAGGAGAACATTTATCCGACTACGAAATCATCAGAACTCTGCAGGGAGACTCGTCTTATTCAGAAACACTCCGGTAACATCTGTAGTTCATGTTCCCGGGTTCCTTCCCAAAGACTCCCAGCCGCTGAGATTTAGCAACAACAGTACAAGCCAGGGGTGCGACCTCAATGCCCCAAACAAGGCCACAGCAGAGAAAGGCCATTAGCATATTCATGAGTCCTGTGTCTCCCGTGTATAGGTTTGATTTCTTTATTTCCTTTACAGATTTCTTTTTTTAAAAATATACTTTATTGATTTTTCACAGAGAGGAAGGGAGAGGGATAGAAAGTTAGAAACATCGATGAGAGAGAGCCATCGATCAGCCGCCTCCTGCAGGCCCCACAGTGGAGAGATGTGCTCTCAAGCAAGGTACATGCCCCCCAACGGAATCGAACCTGGGACCTTTCTAGTCCGCAAGCCGACGCTCTATCCACTGAGCCAGACCGGTCTCGGCTTTACTGATTTCTTTATTTCCTTTATTCTTTACTGGGAAGTGGGAATGTGCAAAACCCAGACCTTGCTTCGTGCTTCTGCCATCCCAATATCATCGGAAAAGCGAGGCATCCTTAGCAGGAGCCAAAGACAGAGGGGACACAGCGACCCCGGTTCGTGCATCTGCGGCTCCTGGCTCCTTCCTGCTGTTCACCACCGCGTGGGGTCGGCCCTTCCCCAGCGGGGACAGAGGTGTGCAATCGGGGCTCTGCCTTTTCGTGTGTGGCTTGTGTAAACTTCCTGCTGCTCTTAAGCCCCGATCTTTCCCGTTTCACTGCTCTCCCCGCGCCCCCGGGCAGCTGAGCGGAGGGAGGGAAGGAGGGAGGGAAGGCCTCCAAGTTCTGGGCACGAGAGGTGAGAGGTGTGAGGTGCTCGGGGCTGTGCTAGCCTTGAAGGGTCCACACAGGCCTGCCCTGTTCCGATTGCCGCCGTGAAATGTTTCCCGAGGCTTTCTGTCAAACTTGGGGGCCCCAGCTCCCCCTCCTCCCGAGCCTTTTACTAGCTTGGCTGGCCCGGGAGCTGCCCGTGCCCACCCAGGCGCCGGCAGCCCGCGCCGAGGGGGGTCTTCGCGCCCGCCCCGGGCCTGTTGGCTCGATGCGGCTCTGGCCTCCTTCGCTCTTTCTCGCTCTTTCTCCAGCATTGCGCAGCCGATGTGTTTGGAGTAAAAATGTTTACAGGCCCAGAGGAACCTCCGCCGTGTTGCCAATGCTTTTTATTTAAAAAATTTTTTATTATTATTATTTTTGAACCAGGTGTGTCTGGTTTTATTTATTTAACTTCATTTTTTCCCCTTTCGTTATTGATTAAGGTATTCCATGTGTGTCCTTATTGCCCCATTCTCACCTCCTTTTCCCCCCCTGCTCCTGCCCTCACCCCTCTGGTGTCTGTGTCCATTGGTTATGCTTATCCGCATGCATACACGGGTTAGGGGGAGAGCTCAACCGATGCTTTTTATTAAAGGCCCAGAATGAAGCAGGATTAGAATGAGGTAGACAGAAGAGCGCGAAGGCCTTTTATTTTATTTATTTATTTTTAAAATATATTTTATTGATTTTTTTTTTTTTTTACAGAGAGGAAGGGAGAGGGATAGAGAGTTAGAGACATCGATGAGAGAGAGACATCGATCAGCTGCCTCCTGCACACCCTCTACTGGGGATGTGCCCGCAACCAAGGTACATGCCCTTGACCGGAATCGAACCTGGGACCTTTCAGTCCGCAGGCCGACGCTCTATCCACTGAGCCACACCGGTTTCGGAGGCCTTTTATCCCTACGGTCTTGAGGATCCAGATCTTGCTGTTGTGCTTTCTGGACCAATGGGGGCAGGAGCTTGGATTCTGACTAGGGAAATGGCTGCTATTGCTCTTTAAGGCTCATGGGGCATCAGAGCCATCAGGCAGGCACAGAAGGGATTCGTTGGGAATTTTGAGGAGAAGACGATTATTACTGATCAGGAGATGCAAACGACTCCTGATGAGTTTAGGCCAGTGGTTCTCAACCTTCCTAATGCCGCGACCCTTTAATACAGTTCCTCATGTTGTGGTGACCCCCAACCATAAAATAATTGCTACTTCATAACTGTAATTTTGCTACTATTATGAATCATAATGTAAGTATCTGTTTTCCGATGGTCTTAGGCGACCCCTGTGAAAATGTCATTTGACCCCCAAAGGGGTTGAGACCCACAGGTTGAGAAACACTGGTTTAGACGATGAAAGTGAGCTCAGCAATCTGAAAAGCGGGTGTTGTTGTTTTTTTAAAACTACATTTTTATTGATTTCAGAGAGGAAGGGAGAGGGAGAGAGAGAGAAATATCAATGATGAGAGAGGATCATCGATTGGCCGTCTCCTGCACTTTCCCCACTGGGGATCATGCCTGCAACCCGGGCATGTGTCCTGACCTGGAATCAAACTGTGACCTCCTGGTTCATAGGTTGAGGCTCAACCACTGAGCCACACCCGCCCGGCCTGGGTGGTTTTGATGGAGGAAGAACACTCCTGTCTGCGGGTCGGGGAGGAGGCTGGTGTGGCTGTGGTACAGAGTGAATGGAGGGGAGCAGGCGGGATGAGCTGAGGCTGTAGGAAGACCGACCAGTGAAGGTGGGAGAGTCTCGGGGAGCTTTGGGATGGTCACGGAGAGCTTTAGAGCTTTGTACAAGCGTCCACGTCTTGAAAGGACAATGCGTTGGTTATCCCTGTGTGCTGTTGCCAGGTGGCTTTGCTGTTGAGGGCACTGGAATATGAAGTGCAGAGGGGACATGCTGTACTCAGCACCGAGGGGTCTTCGCTGAGACTGAGGTTGTCCAGGACTCATCCGTGTGCAACTTTTGAACACGCTCCGGAGAATCAGGTACCCCCTTCGGCCACTCCGGGGGGTGATGTAGTCAGTGCCACTTACCGATGGCATGGGAGGGTGTGTGTGCAGACACAGTGTAGATCACACGGAGACTGTGGTCCTCCCTGCTTGGGGGTGGGTCTGGAGGCGGAGTCTCCGCTGGGCTGGAATGCTCTCATCCACCCTTGCCACACCGTGGACTCCGAGTCTGCCCACACACCTGGCTGGAGTCATCACAGGCTCTGCCTGCTTTCCTCTGGCCTTACGTGCCCATCCTCTCTGGGTGAGTGCAGGAAGTACAAAAGGGCTGATCGGGCAGACAGACCGGCAGGCAGATGTGCTGGCGTCTGCAGATTTGCGGGAGAACCGCTCTGCTCCAGTGGCCGGAAGGGTTCCGAGAGCCCACGCATTAGTCCAGGAGGGATGCCACCTCCCCTGCTGCTGAAGGGAAGGCCCACCCGCCTCCTGTCCCCACAGCTCGGGGGGCTGCTGGGTGCGGAGCTAGATCATCAGGCCGCCAGTCCCTTCACGCCCAGGCCATAAAAATCTGGGGGTTACATCCTTCGCATTCCCATCAGCCCTAATTATGGAGCAGCGATCCCCAAATGTGAAGTTGTCTTCTGGACCCCAGGCTGTGGAGTAGGGGAGACCACAGGTGTCTGGGTGTGAAGGGAAGGATCCAGAGCAGGGATGCTTCCAGAGGTGACGTGTGCACAGGACAAGGCCGAAGAGGAGGAGGAGGAGGGGATCCCTGGGCGTGTTCTGGGGTGTGAGCAGCACCAGGCACCCCGAAGTGGAGGCGTTTCATCCAGGGGGATCATCTCCGCCTCAGAGAATCCTGGGTGGCGGGGGGGAGCTTACTGATCCCTGCTGAGCACCAGGCTGGCAGTTAGGAAGAGGGGCCGGACGGTCCGTGCAATGGAAAGTGGGTAATTGGTTTAAGCAGCGAGGGCTTATTTTTCTCAGTGAATCAGGAAGCCTGGAGGCCGAGCCCAGCCATCTGCGGTGGTCCAGGGCAGCGCTGAGGGTTCCAGCACCTTCCACGCTGCGGGGGCCCCAGAAGTCCGCCCTTCTCGGGGAAACCTTTACCCGGCGGGCAGACTCAGTCGCGTCCTTTCTGTGCTCTGTCGCAGCGATTTGCCTCGTGTCACCACGGGGCTTACTGGAATGTCTCCTTACGGGGCTCCTTGAGGTTGAGGCTCTGTCTTTCTGATCCCAGTGTCTTTGGGGGCGAGCAGGGGGTGCTCAGGGAGAGCTGCGGCCTGTAACACACTCTAACGTTCCTGCCCCTGGAGCCCCAGGCTGCATGGCCGCTGGGAGCACCCCTGCCTGTGTCCCCCCTCACCGCCCAGCGCCCGGGCCTGGCTGTCACCACGGTGCCGAGCTCTGAGTCGCTAATGGGCCTGCCTTCGGTGGGCCCTTAGTGGTACCCCCGGGGGCAGCGTGTGCCCAGCTCCAGCGGCTGAACGGTGCCATTCCCCAGCAGTGCTGCGTTTAGCTACCCACCCCCCAATACCCCCTCCCGCCCTACACCACTCCGGCTGCCCTCTGCGTGAACCTGGCACAGTCTTTGAGTGTGTCCTATAGAATAATGCTGAGAGAACGAACAAATCAGTGGCAGAACCTTCTGAGATTTGCCTAATTGCAACTCAAATTGTTCCCATATTGGAAATTACACGGCTAAGATGCCTTTTGGGGGGCTGAGTATTAGGAGCCCAGGAAGGTCAGCCAACAATGAGTTGCCGGGTTTTTTTTTTTCTTTTCTTTTCTCTCCGTGAACTCTTACCGAAACATTTTCCTGCCATGAGACACGTATAGGTTGACTCAAAACAGATTTCACAATCGCTTTATCCAATTTTGGACGGCTTAATGCGGCAATTCACGTATAACCCCCTCTAATCAGCCCCACGTCCAGGCCCCGGGACGTTCCTGTCCCTCGGGGCACACGCCCAGGCACCCAGGCCGTGGCCGGTCACTCCGTGGCTGGGAGCTGGGACTGAACGTGGGACTTTCGGGACCTTGGGGACCTGCCAGGGCCCCAGCGAGGCCGGAGACCCGTGATTCCTGCTCCCGGGCGTGCAGACGCCTCCTGCCCTCGGCAGGGTCAAATTCAGGGACGAGGGAAGCAGAAGGGGTTTGTGTGTTAAGACTGCTCCAGTGTTGACACTGGTGTGAAGGATGTGGAGGTCTTGGGGTTTTGGACTCTGATATGAAATAAAACTAGGTTGGCTCCATGCCTGGCTCAGAGTCCTGGGGGGAGAAGTAATTTCCGCTCCCTCTCTCTTTAAGGCGCTGGGGAACCAGTTCTCCGGAGGCAGAGGGGGAAGTAAATCCAGCGGGTGGCATCGACATTGCCACCTCGGGCTGGGGAGGTGCACAGGGTCTCCCTGGGAGACTGGATTTCTCTGGCCTCGAACCTTTGCAAGCCCTTCGTTGTTGGTTCTCACCAATCCTGTGAGAGGGTGGGGGAGAGGTTGTGCCCATTTTACAGATGGGGCAACTGAGGCCTGAGGCACTCAAAGGATTTGCCCAAGGTCGTTCTGGGAATGAATACCCTGTTTTCCCCGAAAACAAGACAGTGTCTTTTATTAATGTTTGCTCCCAAAGAGGCGCTAGGTCTTATGTTCAGGGGGTGTCTTATTTTTCCATGAAGAAGAAGACGGGACACATTTATTGTTGAACAAAAAAAGGAAATGTATGACCTGTATACAGTATGGTAGTCGTTGTCATCACAAACCAGCTCGCTGATGGGCCGCAGCGCAGCCGGAGCTGTTCGGGCCGTGCGAGGTCTCTTTAAATCAGGAGTCAGATGCCTGACGGTAGCTTTGGGGGCCTTATATTCTGGGAAGGCCTTATTTTCGGGGCGGGTTGCCTTATATGACAGCGAGAGGCAAAACTGGAAGTAGGTCTTATTTTCGGGGGATGTCTTACTTTCGGGGGAACAGGGTAGCAGAGCGTGGTTAGAATAGGTCTCCGGCTCCCACAGGGTACGTGGCGCGGTCTGCACACTATGGACCAGCCACTGCCAAGTTCAGCCAGCTCGCTCCTATGTGTGCTCTCCGTTACCTGGAGCGCGGTCGTTTATTGCAGGTGCTCTGTGTGTGTCCTTTTATTCCGAGAGCGGCAGAGTCCGTGCCGAGAGATTGCGGGGAGAAGCGAGATCAGTGTTGCCTGGATGGCAGAAGAGTATGTGCGTGTGTTTGTGTGTGTGTGAGTGTGTATGTGTGTGAGTGTGTGTGAGAGTATGTGTGAGAGTGTGTGTGTGAGTGTGTGTGTATGTATGTGTGTGTGTTAGAGTGGGTATGTGTGTTAGTGTGTATGTGTGTGTGTGAGAGAGAGTGTGTGTGTATGTGAGTGTGTGTGTGTATGTGTGTTAGTGTGTGTATGTGTTAGTGTGTGTGAGTGTGTATGAGTGT
>PVJN01016781.1:0-40957 GCA_004026805.1 Lasiurus borealis | reverse complement strand
TTAAATATTAAATATTAAATATGACAGTAAAAGAGTAATCAAGCTCTCATATTATTTTAAATTGGCTAATTGAAATAAGTGAATATTCAAGAAAATTTAATTGTACTGGACAAAAAGATATTTCTAAAGTATTAACTAAAATTTCTATTGGTAGTTCATCTCATGGTAAAATTGCTTAACATGCAATGAACATAAAGCAGTCATAATTTTGTGCAAAAAATTTAAATTTAAATTTATCAAGATTGCATTAAAAATTTACAAAAGTCTCCATTAATCAAAAAAGGGGGAATGGTAGGATAAAATTATGTAAGGAAAAATATCCAGTAAGTAAATTACATCTAGAAAATTTTTACTTTAGAAAATTAATTTTCATTTGTAATACTAACAGCAAGACACCCATGAAACACACACATGATGTCAAAATAAGCCAAAGTAAAATCTGTTGTGAAAAAATAAAAAGAACCCCAAGTCAATTTTATAGAAAAGATTCCTTTATTAACTTTTGGTCATGAATATGTTTATATACTTTCAGAAAACAAGACCAAGTGGACTCCTGCATCAGAGAGAAATTGATAGGTCTGCCCCAATCATGAAGGCAAGAGAAGAAACAGTCCAGAGATGAAAAACGTTGACAATGTCTTGCCATGCTAGCAGTCAGCAGTTGTGTGTCACTATAGCATGCCTTAGAACCAAACCAGAGAGGGTCTGACCTACATTGCTACCATTTGTCCACCATCCAGATACTATTGCTGATGTGTACACATAAAAACCTGTTTAACATTGAAACTGGGACTCAGAACTATTGGACATTGAAATTGGGACTCAAACATTTTTTTGTTCTTATAGTTTTATTTCTAGCTTGCAGAAGCAAAATGTTCTTAAAGAAAACAATCAGTGGGTGAGAAAAAAAAAAACAGATACAGAAGCAAAGAAGCAGTGAACAGACTGTCATATTACAGAAGGTAGGGAAGGTTGAGGGGGCAGTGGTTCTAAGAAATCAAGTGAAGGACTTGTATGCATGTATTTAAGCATAACCAATGGATACAAGACACTTAGTGGAAGGACAGGTGAGGGCATGTACTGGGGGTAGGGAAAGCTGGGGGGAGGTCAATAGGGGGTAAAAAAAGGAGACATATGTATTACTATTTGTAATATTTTAAACAATAAAAAAAATAAAAAGAAAAGAAAAGAAGGTCCCAGGTTCAATTACAGTCAAAGGCATGTACCTTGGTTTAGAGCACATCCCCACTAGAAGGTGTGCAAGCTGATTGATGTTTCTCTCTTGATGTTTCTAACTCTCTATCTCTCTTCCTTCCTCTCTGTAAAAAAAAAAAAAATCAATAAAATATATTTTAAAAAACACACTACACACACATACACACACACACACACAAAAACAAACAAACAAAAAAAAAAAACGGACCTCAGTCTTTCAGTGACCAGGAACTAAATTCTGCCACAATCATGTTAGCTGAGAACAAGATCCATATGAGAATTCAGCCTGGACAGTGCCTTTCTTTTAGTACCCAGCCCACCGTGACCAGAATTGTGATCTACAAAACTGTGAGCTAATAAATGGGAGTTGTTTTAAGCTGCTACATTTGTGGTTATTTGTTATACACACTAGAAAACTAATATAAGGATCTTGCGATACCTTCATGTCTACATTATGAACATAATGTGTATCATGTTGAGAATGATGGAAGCAGCAACTCTGCTGAACTTGAACTGGCCTTAAACATAAACACTAGTAGCTTCCTTGGAAAAATTAAAAAAAATCTTAAGTTTCCAAGTTATTATATTACTGATAACATAAATATAGACATTAAATAGCTTTTATAACTATTATTTACATTTAATGTTTGATTGTGTACAAGGTGTTTTAACAGAAACTATGCATTATAGGATAAAAACTTACTGGGTTGTGAAGACAGATCTAGGTTAGCATCCTAACTATGACTCTGACTTTGAATAAGTACCCTATATCTCTCTGCTGTTAAATGGTAAGACCTGTATCAATCTTCCAAGAGTTCTTGGGGTCATGGGATCCAATATAAAATATCTATCATATGCTCAAATAAATTTTATATTATTGTACTCCTCTATTTAAACTACTATCACTTCACTGCAATCAGGGATCCTGTTTTATTCATCATTAAATCCAAAGAGCCTAGTACAATGCCTTTTATATAGTAAGCACTCAATAAATCTTTTTAAAGTAAGAGGGAGATAAACGTATTTATGTCTTAAACAATCTTGTGATGAAGATAGTATCCCTATTTTACAGATAAAAACTAAGGGCCAGAAAGATTAAATTTCTTACCTGAGTTTTCTTAAATTATAAAACGGTGAAGTACAACAAAAAGCTTTCTTTCTAAATTTAAGTTCTATGACATTTCCATCACACTGTAGTATACACAGGCACCAGAGATATATAAAACTATATCTCAATGAGAATATTTTAATCTATTTAGTCCTTGTTCTACCCTGAAGGGAACAAAGATTGGCTAACATTAATCCATATTCCACTAGTTAGAATTATCTATTAAGCAATTTCTAGTTTTAATTTATGTCTATATTAGAGGCCCTGTGCACAAAATTCATGCATAGAGAAGGGAGAGGTTCCCTCAGCCCAGCCTGCACCATCTCCAATCCGGGACTCTTTGGGAGATGCTCAGTCATCTTACACAGCCTGCTGTTCAGTCGTTCGGTTGTCCCTCACCAACACACCTGCTAGCCTGGTTGCCAACAACCGGCTTTTCCCTGCTGGCCTAGTTGCCCCACACTGGCTGCCCTGCTAGCCTAATTTCCCCCAAATTGTCCCCACCCCCGTTGATCTGGTCACCCTCAAGTGGCCCAAGCATAACTGCCTCCCCTGCTGGCCTAGTTGCCCCCAACTGCTCCCCACCTCTTCTGGCCTAGTCACCCCCAAATGGCCCCCTTGCTGGCCTGGCAGACCCACATAGACTGCTGTTCAGTCATTTGGTCACCCCTCACCAACCCCCCCTGCCGACCTGATCACCCCCACAGCCTGCTTATTCAATCATTTGTTTGACCCCACTAAACCTCTGCCAGCTGGTCACCCCACACAACCTGCTTTTACAGTCATTTTGTTATCCCTCACCAACTCCTCTTGCTGGTCTGGTCATGGACAACCATCTTGTAAGGATATGATGGCCAATTTGCATATTATCTCTATTATGTAATACTTGCAAAAAAAAAGCACAACAATGCTTTTTTGATTCCACTGCCTATATTCCCAGGATTCACATGCTGAGTAAATTCATCAAAGTAACTTTGCAAGAATCTAATTCAATTAACCATTTTGGGGCAGAGGACATTTTTTATCTTTTCCTTAAAAAATGGTGCAAAACTGTGACAATATCAGATGCTGGCAAGGTTATGGGGGAACTACATCACTCATATGTTGCTGATGGGAATGTACAATGGAACAAGCACTCTGAAATACAGTTTGGCCATTTCTTAAAAAACTAAGCCTATACTTACATTTGACTCAGTAATTATACTTCTTTGCATTTATCCAAAGAAATGAAGACTTATGTCCACAAAAGAACTGTACATCATTGTTTATAGAAATGTCATGAGCAATAGCACAAAGTAACTGAAAACAACCAAGTTGTGCTATAGTATGGGGATGGTTCAACAAGGTGTAATATATCCATAGCATGGAATATTACTGAGGGAAAGAGGGGAGAGAGAGAGAGAAAGAGAAAGGGAGAAATTGCTACATGAAGCTATTGCATAAATAGATCTCAAAGGCACTGTTGACTGAAAAAAAAAATCCAGTCTCAAAAGATTGCATACTCTTATATAACATTTTGGAAATGACCAAAGTATTGATATAGAGAACAAATTTACTGGACAGGTTAGGGATAGCAAGGGAGTAGGTGACTATAAAGGAGTTACATGAGGCAGATACTTGTATTAATGTGTTAGTTTAGTATTCTGCTTGTGGTGGTCATTACAGAAATGTATATATGTAGTAACAAGAAAAATAAAATATACACCTTGTACCATTATGGACTGGGTGGTTTTGACATTTAACTTCTGTTACATAAAATGTAACTACTGGATGAAGCTCGATAAAAGTGCAAAGCACCTCTCTGTTCTATCTTTGAAACTTCCTGTGATTCTATAACTATTTCAAAAAATAAAAATAGGTGCACAGCCAAAGGTCTGAGACTTCTGGTAGAATCTTCTACATTCTCTACAACAAAACACCACTTTTGAATTTTAATGGCCACAACAATAAGCATAGTTCTTACTTTATCAGGTGACTTTGAAAACAAAGATGAAAAAATCCACATAAAATTACATTTAATACCTTAAATAAACTAAAGTCAATCAATCAATCAATCAATCAAATGTGAAAATGAGTATAAGCTGGGTTTAGGCACAAAAGGTACATATAACAGGGGAACAGCCCAGGGCAGTGTGACCTGCTGAGTAAAGGACAACAAAGAGACTGGAACAGAGATGTCCATACCAAAGTGCATGCAAAAAAGAGAAGAAACAAAAGATTTGATGTTTTCAGATGGTGAACTGATGGAAAGACTAACAAATCATTTGGGTAAATTCCCTACTGTGCCATGATAAAGTATTAACTAAGAAGTTTGTTGGGAGATTAGAATGCCTTCCCAGATCTCCCTCTGGGATGCTCTGTTATGAGGACTGTCTACATAGGAGAAAACTCTTAAGTGTGAAATTAAAAGCTACTCTTTTCTCCACACCATTCCCCAAAACCTAAAAGGTAAGGCCTGCAGCATTGACCCATTAGCTCACATGTGCCAGGAGCCAGCAGGAGCTCTGAGGACCCTCCTCTTAAAGTAAGCCTTGCCTGTATGCACTTTCCACACAGAAGTGAGAGATGCTAAAGGAAGCTGAACTGAACTGGCTTAAATGACATTTCCTCACAGTTGTGGAGGTTGGGAATCCCAGATCAAGGTGCCGGCAGATTCAATTCTTGGTGGAGGCCCTTTTCCTGGCTTGCAAGGTGGCAGACTTCTCATTGTGTCCTCACATGGTGGAGAGAGGAAGCTAGAATGTCTCTTCCTCTTCTTCAAAGGGCATTAATCCCTTCAGAGTGATACCACCCTCCCCCATTCATAGATAGAAACCTATCACCTCCCAAAGGCCCCAGCTCCACATTCAATCCATAACAATATTAAACCTCAAAGTTTTTTTTTATTAGGTCCTGTACTATACCCAGAGATTCCCATTTGTATCTAATCTAATTTTTAAATTTTTCCGGTTGTTGAATATTTAGGAAGATCCTTTAAATTTTCCTAATTAAAATTAATTAACAAATTAATGTTATTCCTTTCCCATCCATCTTGATCCCATCTTCTGGCCTTTAAGTCTTGAGTTCACAATTCTCCTCTGGGTAACCACTCTACTCCAAAATCACCCTCCCGCATTGTGAGTTAATGAAATTTCCAATGAAGGACAGATTGGTGATCAGAAAAGCCTTCCAAACTCTGCTCTTAGCCATCCTGCCCATGGTGCACCACATAGACACCTCTCTCATGGCACCTCAGCTTCTACGACTCATTCAACTTCATAACATAAACGTCCTGGGAAGACAACCAACATTTGCAAACTTCTTTGATTTACAAAGGACTGGTACACAAGGAATCTCATGGTGCTTGTTAGACTGGAGAAAACATAAAAGCAGGAATCTCATTTCATGCCCATTGTAGAGATGAGGTAACTTGGACCTAGTGAAGTAATTTCTCAAGTTCAATAGAGGCAAACCATTTAGTTGCAAAATCAAAATAGTTCCTAATTCTAAGCAATCTCAAAATATTCCATCTGAATTAACACCCCATTTCCAATTTGGTAATAGTCATTTCATAACAGGAAACACTAGAAGAATAGAAGGCAAATAGTTGATTCAACTGAATGGTCTGGTACCATCTAAAGTGGAGGTTCTCAAATACTTATCTAGTCCTGCGAGTAGTAATATGTCTTCAGGTTCTAAATAAAGCTTTCAAAATAGAAAGTCAGTATACACCTGTATGTGGTTAAAGTAATCAGCTGGCATGGCAAGGACTAGAAAAGAAAGCCGATTGTTTACTTCAGCTAACTTTACTGCTTTATGCAACTCATCAGCCCAAATCTGTGAAGAAAGGGCACAATCATAGTGCAATAACCAAGACTGCATTAAAATTAATTCTATTGGATCCCTACCTCTCTCACATCTTTACCAAGAAAAAAACAAACAAAGAAAAAAACCCCAAACATCATAGTAGGAAACCTCAAGGAAACATCATTATGACTTCATTTTTGATTTTGTGATTCTCCTTCTAATCTATTCTTTCCAGCTGGGAGCATGACTGGGATTTGTCAACCCTTGACCAAATTTCAGGTAATAAAAAAAGGTTTAATTAACATTGGAAAGATCATGGAAAATTAATCACATGGAAGATTGTGCTTTTGATAGCAGCAAAAAGAAATACAGATTAAATGATGCCAGGACCCTTACACCTGCAGAATGAAAGTTTGAGAACCTGATAATACACAAATAACACAGCTATTATATTAAATAATAGCTGAGATTTAACTGGAAAAGAAAAAGAAAATAGTTTCATTTCACTAGAGAATTCTATAGGATAAGGCCTTAGGGATGTTACAAATCTTAAGATAAAGGTGTAATGTTAAGTAAGCAGTGCAGCAACAAATATAAGCAGACCAGGTGAAGGAGAGAAACAAGTTACTTTAATATTAACATGCACAGATGGTAGAAGCTGTAACTTTTCCCTATTTGTTTTGATTAATACAAAGAATACATTACCAAGAGTATTAGGAATAAATTCAGCAACCTGTGTTGGAACATGCAGGTGTAGTATTTGGTTGGCTTCAGAAGCTTTGAAGTCATAATTGTTGCTCATGTATGTATGTATAAAATATTGTTCTTACCATGGAAATTTTTGAACAGAAAATCAAATCAAATATTATGTTCAGTCTCAACTTCTATGTACTAATTCCAAACAAAACTTGCGAAGCCCATATGAAGTTTATTTCTATCTTTAGGTGGCATTTCCAAACAATATGATGAGCTTATACTGTACTTTAACATAAAAAGTAAATCAGATGAATCAAATCATATATTACCTCTAAAAGGGAAGATCTTAGAATGCTAAGGAGAAAAAAATATTCTCTGGCCATTTCCAATTGCAAAATACAGACAGCAATGGATATTTGATATGCGAATATTATAAAGAACTATAGACAATTGAATGGCATTTTCTCACTGCCATATTTCACTAAAAATATGGAACAATAATTTTCAAATATATATTATGGGTATTCCTTCCTTCTAAAAACCAGAAACCACTCAAAATAAATCTAGGAAAGAATTGAAATCAAGAACAGATATTGCTACTAAGTAGGTATATTCAATTAAACACTTCTCAATAGGATAAAATACAATTTGTCTTACAAAATAGGGATTGAGAATATAATTGCAATCAGTCATCTTTCACGAAAAATTTGCAAAATTGTAGTTCACTTCATATTTTTCAGCCATGTATTAACTCTTCTTAGTTAATGTTAGTTGGATTTTCCTTGAAAAAAAATCAAAGCACTAACAAATATAAATAATCAATTTTAATACTTCATCCTTACAATTTCTTCCTTCTATATAAATTGGGAATAAAACTGAGGGCCATAGCATGTTTTTAATCTAGGGACATATCTTATACAATAAAAAGCTAATATGTAAATTGTCCCCTCAGGTGTTTGACCAACTGGAAGTGTGACCACTCACTATGACATGCATTCACCATCAGAGGGCAGAGTGGAATGATGGAAGGCCCCATCAAGCAACCAGAAGGCCCTAAACAGCCCTGATCAATGTCTAGGTCTAGGGACCTACTCATGTGTGAATTTCATGCACTGGGCTTCTTGTTATTTGATAAATGCCCATTGAATTAAATGCTAGTATGCATGGTGAAATATGAATGAGACAATGTTCAGAAAGCCTGAGTATGAACTTTGTCACTTGTCAGTATGTGATCTTAAGCAAATCACTTACTTTTTCTATGTCTTGTTTTACTCTCTGCAAGTAAAGGATCAGAAATGAACACTTGACTGCTTCACAGAATTGTGGCAAATACATGTGCAAGAACCCTCTAAACAATACTGTGCTATGCATATGCAGATAAAACTAAAATACTGGGCAAAATAGCATTTTTATGCAATGATCTAAACCTTTTCTGACTGGGAGGTACAAATTATTATGTATCTGGGAATTTGCAGTCTGAACAAGCGTGTGGTTCACAAGCTCATTTCTTCCCAGTTCTCTACACTTCTAGTCATCCCAATTGTAGGAAAACACTGGATTTACGATTGTGTTTTCAAAATAATGGTGTTTTAAATTCTTTCCAATGAGATAGAAGCATTGGGGCATAGGCTATAGTGTACAACAAGGAGAGAAGAACGTGGGTGTGATGTTCAAATTAGAAAAGAAAGAGTCAGAAAATATGGTGCACAATTTTTAAATGACAAAAATATTAGTTAGTGTCCTTTCAGTGGGGATCTGGGCATTGTCTGACAGATCCTTTGGGAATATCTGCTTTTGTAGGAGCTTGTACCTTTCACTGTGTTTTTAAGTTGTAGAACGTGGACAGTAATGCAAATTACTCCTATCTGAAGGAGAGAAATAAACTTTGTTCTGCAATTGATTTCAGCCTGGTGGAAAAGAGGGTTGAACAATTACATTTTATTTCCCTAAGGATGTTCATCAGTTGTATATATTCACTAATTTATTTCAGCATTACTGATTGCCTATATGTGTGTCTTTTCTCTCAATGTTCTTTAAAAGCCAAGATGGCTTTATGTTGCTAGCTTGCTTATTCAACAATTTCATAACTTATGCAGTGGTACCTTGAGATACGAGTGCCCTAACATACGAGATTTTTGAGATACGAGCCTTCGAGCGAGCTATTTTTGCTTTGAAATACGAGCAATATTTGAGATAGGAGTAATAGCGCGGATAGGCCGGCTGCACATAACCCACCAGTTTACCGGGAATGGAGCATCTCATAGTTTCCCAAGCCTCAAGGTTACGGAACGAATTAAACTCATATCTCGAGGTACCACTGTACTTAGAAAATGGATTTCCTACAGAATATTGGAAGAAATAATTGCACTACATTCTTTGTTGTAATATACAAAAATCTTAAAGCTGAAGCAATTTAAATAGAATTAGTGCTGTTAATTAAATTCAAATAAAATTCACCTGGATAATCCATCACTTGAATAATGATTGCACTATAAATAAGCAACCTAACAAAAGGAAGGTAAACAACCCAATAAAAAATGGACACTGGATCTAAATAGATTCTTTTGAAAGAGGACACAGGAAGGCCAAGAGTCATATGAAAACATGCTCAAAGTTCCTAATCTGAGAGATGCAAATCAAAATGACAATGTGCTACCATCTCACACTTGTCAGAATGGCTATCACCAACAAACCAACAAATGACAAGTGATGGCCAGGATGCAGAGAAAAAGGAACTCTGTTGCACTGCTGGTGGGAATTCAGACAGGTGCAGCCACTGTAGAGAACAGTATAGAGTTTCCTCAAAAAAATAAAATGGAACTCCCATTTGACCCAGTGATCCCACTTCTAGGAATATATCCCAAGAAACTAGAAACACCAATCAGAAAGGATGATGATAGCAGCACAATTCACCATAGCTAAGATTTGGAAACAGCCTAAATGCCCTTCAGCAGATGAGTGGACTAAAAAAAACTGTGGTATATCTACACAATGGAATACTACACTGCTATAAAAAATAAGGCATTCTTACCATTTGCAACAGCATGGATGGAACTGGAGAACATTTGGCTAAGCGAATAATCCAGCCAGAAAAATATAAATACCACATGATCTCACTCATTTTTGGAATATAATGAACAACATAAACTAATTAACAAAAACAGATAGACACACAGAGAAGGATTGATCAGACCATCAAACCTCAGAGGGAAGGTAGGGGAGGAAAGAGGTAAGAGAAAGAAACCAAAGGACTTGTATTCGTGCAAATAAGCCTAACCAATGGACACAGAAACCAGGGGGGTGAGGGTATGAGTGAGGGAGTGGGGAGTGTAATGGAGGGATAAAGATACCTATATAATATCTTAATCAATAATGAAAAAAGTGAATAAATAAGGGTAGTCCAAAAGTGTCACTCCAACAAATGTTGATCACAATTTCATCTTCTATAAACACTTATTTAAAATTATCTAATTTGGGTTTCTCTCTTTTGCCTACTGCCTTCTGTTGGAATAGCAAAGTAAAAAAAGGTTTGAAATGGAACAAATAAAGGAACAAAAATAACTAACACAAGTAAGAAAATTCTGATAAAAACAATATATGCTTACAGCAGTCTAAATCAGATAGAAAGGTATTAATACAACCATCACTGATGTCAGGGTTCCAAATAAATTTTAAAAAATAGAAATTTTACATTAAAAGCACAAATATTGTATTCTACAACCTAACCATCTTCTTCCCCAGTCCTGAAGAATATCAACATGTGATTGAAGAGGAGGCGCAAAATATGGCTCAGAATTTTTAAAATGCAGCAAACATTTATTGAGAGTTATCTGATCTGAAACATTCTGATAGGATGTGTGGATAAAATGATGGTGGGCAGGAATTTGAATAATCTTTTCAAAACCTCCAATTCTCACTTGGCTGAATGATATGCATTTTTTATATCAAAGGATTATATAAATGTGATCCTTTCTATGTGAGCAAAGTGCTCTGGAAGGGCAGGAGGGGGCAGGAAACCTTATAGGTTTCCAAAAAAATGTGTGTCGCTACCTGAGGAACAATAGAAAAGTGTCATAGTTTCTGCCCACTTGGGTGGTTTTCAATCTTTTTACACATGTTCCATGTAAAGTTTATGTCCGCAGTAACAGCTCTTAAATCTCTTCTTCTGCAGGAGCTTATTCCATACTCTTTAAAGCAGCCTTCTCTTTTTATTTCTTAATTCGGATTTAATCCATCAGTGATGCCAGATGAGAAGCCAGAAGCTTCTAATAATCCTCACCTTAAAATTGACCTGCAACCCCAGCAATCCACACTTGTCTCCTCTCTTCCCCATTTCTTCTCTTCAGAAATGAATCCCTTTATATGAGAGACAGTTTCTATTTTTACTTCTTTACCCATCAATCTCAATAAATTTCCTAGTTGATTATCAGCCTCCCGCATGCCTCTATTCCATTTATATAGGTTTTGCTTTTGTTTGTTTTCAAACATTTAAAAACATGTCAAATATTTACCAACTTTAGAAAATCTCTCATATTTTTCTCTCTTGTTCCAAGCAACATAAAAATAACCTAAAATAATTTGCTTCATTTCATTTTCTAAGTCTCTGCCCTAGTACCAATCTCTCCACCTCAGCTTTACTACAACAGCTCTTGCCAAAGCTACCAACAATCCCTTGTGAAAATTTTGATCTGGATGGTTTACTTTCTATTTGAACTTCCCCACAGTTCTTGAGCCTTGAGCAGCTCCTTCCTTGTGCCTGTTCCTTGGCCTTTAGATCTCTGTATTCTGAATTTTCTTCTACTGTTTGGTTCACCCATCCCAACTTCCTTTCCTTATTGAAACCTAGTCCATGATTCACAATAAATATTAGTGTTCCTAAAGGCTTTATAGTTAACACTGCCTTCCCCCGCCCCAGTATTTACCCATATTCATGGTTCTAACTACCTACACACTTTAATTTAACCAGATTCCACCTTTCTCCTCAAGAACTGGGAAAGCCTCCTGTGTGCTGAGCATTTTTATTTGGACCTAGTACTGTTACATCAAAATCAACATGTTGAAAAGTCAATATTCCCTATTCCTACCCTTCCCACAAATCCTCACCTCCTAAAGTATTTTCTCTTATCTACCAGTCAGCCAGACTTGGCCTAAGAATCAATTTTCCTTCTTTCAGTTTCGCAAGCCGATGCTCTATCCACTGAGCTACACCAGTCTCGGCTAATTTTTTCCTTCTTTTTAGCCATAGAGAATTTTTGGTAGCTTCAGCCTATTTAATAGTTCCTAAATACATTGCTGTGTGTATTAATGAATTAGATATTCCTCATTTCTCCCTTGAACTATTGCCATTTTAGTAGCTCCCTGACTACAACTTTGACATTTCCCAATCTCAGCCCCAGTGTATTTTACATAGTTCCAGAAACAAATGTTCTAAATGCAAATGGGCACTCTTTTGCTCACTATAATATAACAATACACTTCCCTCTTTACTGGCTAACTTGTAAGTCTGTTAGCATGGAATACATACTAGGTCCTTCAAGGCTCTGTCCAGCCCCACCTCCTGTCCTTCCTCATTTCCAAACTAAGGTACAATTATAATGACCTTCTTGAAATCCCATGAATATGCATATGTACTCTCATGTCCATGCCTTTGAATATTTTTGCCAGCCTAGAGGCCCAGACTGTTCTCTGGGTGTATAGGTCAAAACACATATTTTGGAGTCAGACATTGCATCTTCTAGAAATATAATATTAGGCAAATTATTTAACCTCTGCACCTCAACTTCCTCATCAATATAATGATATAACTCCTAGAGATCTTAAGATTTAATGAGATAAGGAACACAAAGTTCTTACCTTAATGCTGTTCACATACTTAGAAAATATTCAATAAATGGCAGCAAGAGGTGACTAAGTTTGGCTCTTCCTACTAAAGCAGAGTTCAGATGTTTAATCCTGTTTCCCTTCTCTACACCACTCAACTGTATTCATCCTCTCCTTATTGTTCCCATCACTCTCTCTCAAGTGCTGTTACTACCCTTAACACTGAATCTTGTACGTAATTCTTGATTTGACTGGTCTTCCCATTAGGCGCAAAAAGTAGAAAAGCAAGGGCAATGTCTTCATTTGGTAGCCTATGGATTAAACCCAGGGTCCAGCAAGTATGCCTCATTACATTCCTCATGAATGTAAAAAAAAGTTAAAGTATAAATCCCAAAAAAGGAATACCCAAAAATTTGTATCAGAGAGAATTCAAGATTCTTCCATATTTCAAGAGAATCCCCCACTTCTTACTTCTGGAGAGCTGATTATGTAACAATGAAGCTATACCTTCAAATGCAAAATTTCAACTAATTCAGTTGAAAGTGAGATGGAAGGGTTTCTTAAGTTTGGCAGGAAGAGTCAAATTTAGTCAACTCTAGCTGCCATTTATTGAACATTTGGTAAGTATGTGAAAACTACAAAAATCAAGAATATGACTGGTAATTGAAATCATGAGCCTAAACAAAATTTCCCAGAGAGTCCTTTCAAAGCAACAAAGCAAGTATCATAGAATTAAATGTTGGAGAATACTAATGATTATGGAACAAATAGTTCAAAAAAAACAAACTAAGAAAGTGAGAAGTAGTGTGAGATGTAGGTGACTTAGCAAAGACTCCCACTATAGACATTGAGAAAGTTTCTTAATATGAAAAACATAGATGTCAAGCATGATAAATTCAAATAGCCTCTAGATTAAAAATTACATCACTGGGTACTTTATCTGTAAAATTGCGACAGACTAGTGGGATGAGAAGTCATACTACACTGGGAATAAATGGAAGAGGAGAAAAAAAGGCAATTATTCTTTCATTAAATTTGACAGTGGAAGAGAATAGTGATAGAAGTGATATTGGAAGGACTATGGAGACAGGAACAGGGCAAGATTTTTTTGGTTCCTCATTTATTTATTTATTTATTTATTTATTTATTTATTTTAATTGTTTTTAATATGGGATAAAATTTAAGCATGTCTGCAAGCTATGGTGAAAGAACCATAGAGGAAAAATCTGAGATTCAACTCTGAAAATTAAACTAATTAGTTAGGTCTCCAAGGTGATGGAAGTGAAGGAGCTGTAGACAGATGATCTTTTCCTTCTAAAAGATGAATCAGTATAATTCTCAAGCTGGGTGAGAAGGGAGAGAGTGATGAAGGTTACCTAAGATATTATAGGTAAGTTTAGAAATGGTAGGAGGGAAGTTGAGAGAGTCCACACCATGCATCATTGAATTTTTGCAGCTGAGTACCATGTGAATGAACTGCTTGGAATGAATGTTCAAGAATGGGGTAAGAAGTCAAAGTAGTCTCTAAGGCAGTTGTTCTCAACCTTTCTAATATGGTGAACCTCATGTGTTGTGATCCCAACCTTAAAATTATTATTTTTTAAATAATTTTTTAATGTATTTTATTGATTTTTTACAGAGAGGAAGGGAGAGAGATAGAAAGTCAGAAACAACAATGAGAGAGAGACACAGTTGAATCAACATTAAGGAATACCAAGTTTTAATAATATGAGTGATAATTTTGTATTCAAAATATTTATGAATTTTGGGAAAAACACCTACTTTTCATCTTTAAAACCTAGCCTTTCAAATCTTCATTAACAACACTGTAGTAAATATAAAACATCTCCCAAAATACAGATGGTAGCATGAGCAAATGTCCTAATAGTCAGCATCTATCTATATTATAAAAAGTCAGTGGCCATAATGACAGAATGACCAAACAATTGGTCACCATGAGGAGCATTGATGGTTCCTATGGCAGCAGTGGGCAGGATTCTGGGTCTCATGCTATTTCCTACACTGGGCCTGTACTCCTATCTAATAAAGACAGAATATATAAATTGACTGTAACTCTGTGACAAAGATGGAGGCATCCATAGCCAATAAGGAGGGGATATGCAAATTGACCCAGCAAGACAAGAGGCAGAAGGTAGCTCTGGGCCAGAGCAAAGGCAGAAAGTTGGCTCTGGGCCAGAGCAAAGATGGAATGGCAGCTCTGTCCAGAGTGAAGGCCATCCTGATAGCCAAGAGAGGGAAGGCATTTTCTTGCACAAATCTTCATGCATCGGGCCTCTCTCTATATTTATAAAACCATAATATGCAAATAGACTGAATTGAGGAACAACCAAACAACCAGTTGCTATGATATGAGCTGATGACTAGAAGGCACATGCAGAACATGATAGACATCAACTCTGGCAAGAAGGTGGAACAGGTGAGTGGGTGTGCCAGACCAATAAGGAGTGTTGTTGCTTTCATTGGGGCAAGCCTCTGGTGTAAACTGAAAATTCTTTTTTTCCACATACTGTACTCTCACTAGGCACTCAACCCACTGCCAACACTGGCCCCACTCCACTATCAGGTGGCACTGGAGCCATTGTTTGCACCTATTGCTGGCGCTTGGTGCAGGAGCCAATAGCTTGGCACTATCTGTAGGTACAAGTGGTATTTGCCAGCCCTAATCATCCTTGAGGGCTTCTCAATCTCGCCCTGTTTCTGAGCAGTGATGGGGGTAGCAGCCACTGCTCTTACAAACTGATGGCACCAGCCACAACGGGCCCACTCCCACCTTCTGTTGGCACTGGCTGCAATTGTGCTGCACTGAAGGTGGGTGAAAGTGAGCCAGTGCCTTTGGTGCATGGGAGATGCAGCAGTGAGAGCTAGGCTGCCAGTAGACTGGGGATAAGGGCGTGCAGTAGGAGAGGCCAGGCAGGAGTGCAAAGGATGGCCTGAGACCCACCCATGTGCCCACTGAAGCCTGGTGATCCATAGTTCCTTTCAAGGTGCAGGACTATTCATGCACTGGGCTCCTAGTTTAGTATAATGATTTAAGACATTGCCTCTAAAATGCTGAGGCAGAGTCATAAAGACTTATACATAGGCAGTTAATTCCTTAAAATAGAAACTTGTGTTTAAAAGTAACATATTTTTAGGAGAAAACATTATTTGAAGCAAGCCAAATTATTACTATACTTAGATAATAAACTTGTTTTTTAATCATGTGTACCCTTGATTTTAAAATCTCACTTTGAAAAATCATTCAAGCCGAGACTGGTTTGGCTCAGTGGATAGAGTGTCGGCCTGCAGACTGAAAGGTCCCTGGTTTGATTCCAGTCAAGGGCATGTACCTTGCTTGAGGGCACATCTCCAGTAGGGGGCGTGCAGGAGGCTGCTGATCGATGTCTCTCTCTCACTGATGTTTCTGACTTTCTATCCCTCTCCCTTCCTGTCTTTGAAAAATCAATAAAATATATTTTAAAAAATCATTCAACTACTGACAATTCATATACTTACTCTTTATCTGAATAAGGTTTTATTTACCAGTTTTTTAATTCCACTGAAAATATTGATGTGCTTTTAAATAAAGTATAATTGGATATATGGGGAGGAAAGAAACATAATAATTTAGTCTGCATATTATAAATCAATCCAGGGGGTTAGAGTTTGCCTATAATTAGATGGAATGGGCATTCTAGATAACTTATTTTACTACAATGGTAAACTGAAACTGTAGTGGCTAGCAGTAAATGGCATTTGATTATCGGTCATTTGTAAATGAAAGTGTGTAGGAAATTAAATGAGTGGCTGTGGTGAGGCCCACCCTGGGGTCCTGAACAAGGGTTAGAACAACTTTGCCTTCAACCTCCTCTATATGGGCAGCCCAGCAGACGGACAGTTGGCAGGTTTGAAGCCTGCCTGCATTGGGCCCAAACTTAGAGGAAAAGGACATGACCTCAATGTCAATGTGACCTTACTAGAACTCTGGACTAATTATAATAATATTTGCATCTTAGTTTTGACCCCACCTCTGTGGGTTTTCTTGTATACATAATGGTGAGGGCATGCCCAGAAGAAAGATAGTTTGAGTCAATCATTGCTGGATGCAAGTGAAAGTCTCCACACATATAGTCCCTCTTTAGAACCCAGGAGTTGTGGGCCATGCTCTCTCTAGCATGTACTCTACCCCCAGGGAGCCACCCCATGCCATTCCTTTCCCTTACTTTCCCCACAGGCATATATCCCCTAACCTCTAAAGCAGTGGTTCTCAACCTTCCTAATGCCGCAACCCTTTAAGACAGCTCCTCATGTGGTGGTGACCCCCAACCATAAAATTATTTTCATTGCTACTTCATAACTGTAATTTTGCTACTATTATGAACTGTAATGTAAAATATCTGATATGCAGGATGTATTTTCATTGTTACAAATTGAACATAATTAAAGCATAGTGATTAATCACAAAAACAATATGTAATTATATATTGTGAAATATTTATTTCTAATTACAAATAAGTGAAATTTTGTCTTGAATCATGGTGTAGCATGGGTAACAGTCTTCATATGACAACAGTAAGTTACATTGCTACATTTTGCTACACCAAGGAGCGGTGTGTTGGTTCCTAAGACCATGGGAAATAGGTGTTTTACAATAGTCTTAGGTGACCCCTATGAAAGGGTCGTTCGAACCACAAAGGGTCACGACCCACAGGTTGAGAACCACTTCTCTAAAAGCTCCGTTGACACTTGCATCCAGGGAGAAATGGGCAGCTGCAGCTCATCCTAGGCTTACTCCCACAACCTTACTCCAACAATTCTGTTGACTGACTGGAATTCATTTTCAATAAACCCCATTTTGTTTTACTTTTATATTCTATTGACCTTAAGCTCTTTTCTGCATCAACAAAAAGAACCAAAGTCTCAGGCAGTAATCCCAACTGGTAATAAAGGCAAAATCAAAGTCTGAGTACAAGTCACCATAAAAGACCATGGTCTGTCTGCCTCCTTTTATAATCTAAACTCAGACTCTCACATACCTTAATTCATAACTACTTGTGCTCTAAGGCTGTCAACATCTCTTCATATGTGACATTTTATAACTAAAGTAGAGGCTCAGTCAACAAAATTATTACATGGGGGCGAGGGAGAGGGTCCTTCAGCCCTCTGTACCCTCTTCAAAATCTGGACCCCTAGTGGGATGTCCAACTGCCAGTTTGGATCTGACCCCACATGAACCCCTGAGGATCAGGCCTAAACTGGTAGTCAGACATCCCTCTCACAATCCAGGACCAGTGGATCCTAACTGTTCGCCTGCCTGCCTGATTGCCCCTAACCACCTCTGACTGCCTGCATGTTTTCCCCTAACCACCACTTGCCTTTCTAATCGCCCCTAACCAGCTCTGCCTGCTTATCTGTTCAACCCTAACTACACACCTGGCTGCCTGATCAACCCTAACTGCCTATGTCTGCCTGCTTGATTGCCCTTAACTACTCGCCTGCCTGCTGATTGCTCCTCCCCACTCTCCTGCCAGCCTGATCACCCCTAACCAACCTCTCTACCTGCCTGCTTGATTGCCCCTAATTGCTCACTGGAGACCAGCTGGGTAGCACTAGGGGATGTGATCATCCTAGTCTCTGGTCTTTTTGCCATTTTAGTAGCTGGGATTTTATTATATGAGATATTAATCACACAGAAATTTATTGGTATTTATTCAACAACTAGAGCCCTCATGCACAAAATATATGCCCAGTGGGAGGTGACCTCATCCCAGCCTGCACAATCTCCAATCCAGAACCCCTCAGGGGATCTCCACCTGCCAGTTTAGGCCCAATCCTAGGGATCAGGCCTGAACCATCAGTCAGACATCCCTCTCACAATCGAACCACTGGCTCCTAACTGCTTGCTTGCCAGTCTGCCTGATTTCCCTTAACTGCCTTCCTCCCCATCAGCCTAGTCACCAACAACTGCCACCCTCTGCTGGCCTGGTCAACCCTAACTGCCCCTCCCCCGCTAGTTTGGTTGCCCCCAATTGCCCCCCTGCCAGCCTGATTCACTCCATGCAGCCTGCTGTTCAGTCATTTGTTTGTCTCTCACTAATTCCTTTGCCAGTCTGTTTGCCCCATGCAGTATGCTGTTCAGTCATCCCTCACTAACCCTCCTGTCATCATTCACAGCCTGCTTTTTGGTTGTCCATCTGGTTGTTTAGGTCATGACAACCCCTGGCTTTTATATATTAGGATTAACTCATCTCAAGTGCATAAGGTCTCTATTCTGTTTTCATTTTTTAAGTTATTAACTTAATACACTAAAACACCATAAATTCTGAATTCTATGACTCCAAAGTGATGAGCACATTAATATTATATGTAAATGAGTGTTTATTATACATGATCTTAAATACTACTAACAGAAATCCTACCTAAAAGTAGCATTCCAGAAATTCTTTCTAATCTACTTAAAAACAGGACCCTTGTTTTTAAAACATATATGATTTCTCATTTTTATTCTTTTTTTTCTGTATAAAGTTTTACATATGTTTCCTTTTTCTCCTGCCAATACCAGGCAGTTTTGAAAACTGTGGCTTGGTAATATATATAGCTTGATGTTTGGTATTGTGATCCCTCCAACTTTGGCCTCCTTTCTAAGGATTGTTGTCACTATTCAGAGTCTTTCTTTATTCCAGGTGAATTTTTAGAGTGTTTATTATAAGTCTTTGAAATATTCCATTGCTATTTTCATGGAGATTGCATTGAATCTGTAATTTGCTTTGGGTAGTATGAATATTTAATGATAATGATTCTATGAATTCATGAACACAGTGTATTCTTCCATTTGTTTATATCTTCCCCAACCTTTTTAAAAAATGTCCCATAGTTTTCCAGGTACAGATCTTTTACCTCCATAGTTAAGTTTATTCATAGGTATCTTAATGTTTTTTATGCAAGGGTAAATGAGATTTTTTTTAGTTTATTTTTCTTTGAGTTGATTATTGGTGTATAAAAAGGTGATAGATTTTTGGGTGTTAATTTTATATCCTTCTACATTGCTGAATTCATTTATTAAGTCTAGTAGCTTTTTAATGGTATCTTTGGGATTTTCTATGTACAGAATCATGTCATCTGAGAGTAAGATAGTTTTACTTCTTTTCTGATTTGGATGCCTTTTATTTCTTCTTCTTGTCTTATTGCTATGGCAAGCACTTCCAGTATTTTATTGAATAGGAGTGGTGAAAGTGGGAATTCCTGTCTTGTTACTGTTCTTAGGAGAAATGAATTTTATTTTGCTCATTGAGTAGGATGTTGGCTGTAGGTTTGTCATAGAGGATTTTTATTATGTTAAGGTCTGATCCTCTATTTGATTTTTGGCTGAGTGTTTTTATCAAGAAAGTGTATTGGGTTTTGTAAAATGCTTTTTCTGCATTGATTGATATGATTATGTGATTGTTGTCTCTCAATTTGTTTATGTGAAGAATCACATTTATTGATTTGCAGATATTGTACCATCCTTGCATCCCCAGAAAAAATCCCTCTTGGTCATGGTGTATGATCTTTCTAATGTAATGATAAATACAATTTGCTAGAATTTTGTTGAAGATTTTATCATCTATGTTCATCAAAGATATTGGCCTGTACTTCTCTTTTTTGTAGTATTTTTATCTGGTTTTAGAATTAATGTAATGCTGGCTTCATAGAAAAATCTTGGAAGTGTGTCTTTCTCTTGTATTTTTTTGTAATAGTCTGAGGAAGATAGGTTTTAATTCTTTGAATGCTTTCTAGAACTCTCCTGTAAAGCCTTCTGTACCAGGACTTTTGTTTGCTGCAAGATTATTGATTACTGTTTCAATTTCTTAGGTTGTTATCAGCCTATTCTGTTTTTTTTTTCCTGATTAAATTTTGGGATCTTGTATTTTTCTAAGAATATATCCATTTCATCTAGGTTGTCCAATTTGTTGGAATAAAGTTGCTCAAAGTATTTTTCCATAATCCTTTTATTTCTCTGGGATTGGTTGTTACTTCGCCTCTTTCATTTCCAATTTCATTTATTTGGATCCTCTTTCTAGCTTCTTGGTGAACCTGGGTAGTTTCATCAATCTTATTTATCCTTTTAAAGAACCAGGTCTTGGTTTTGTTGACCCTTCGTATTTTATTTGTGTCTATGTCATGTATCTCTGCTCTGATCTTTATTATTTCCTTCCTTCTCCTCACACTGGGCTTTTCTTATTCTCTTTCTAACTCTTTGAGTGGTAAGGTTAGATAATTTATTGCCATTTTTTATTGTGTTTTTGAGGAAGACCTGTAGAGTTAGGAACTTTCCTCTCAATACTTCTTTCACTGTGTTTCATAGATTTTTTGATTCTTGCGTTTTCACTGTCATTTGTTTCCAGGATGCTTTTTATTCCTTATTTGATTTCTTTGTAAACCAATCATTATTTAATAGCATGCTATTTAGCCTCCAAGTGTTCCTTTTTTTCATTGTTTTTTTTTTTTTAGTTGACTTCTAATTTTATGCCATTGTGATCTGAGAAGATACTTGATGTGATTTCCATTTTCGTGAATTTGAAGAGACTTTGCCTGTGTCCCAATATGTAGTCTTTCTTTGAAAATGACCCATATGCACTTGAAAATAATGTATATTCTGTGGTTTGGGGGTGAAATGTTCTGAAGATGTCAATTAATTCTATCTGCTCTAGTGAGTCATTTAGGATTGATGTTACTTTGTTGATTTTTTGTTTAGAGTATTTGTCATCTTAATTGGGTACTAAATTCCCCTACTTTGTCTGTATTGCAATCTCTCCTTTTATATCCACTAAAAGTGTGTTGTTTTTTAATGTATTTGGGTGCTCCTGTATTGGATGCTTATATGTTTACCAGAGTTATATCTCATTGTTGAATTTCTCCCTTTAGTATAGTGAAGTGGCCTTTCTTATCTCTTGTTATGTCCTTCACTTTGAGGTCTGATTTGTGAATATATACAAATAGCCTACCCCAGCTTTTTTTTCTTTTCATTTCCATTGGCCTCAAAAATTTTTTTTACATACCTTCCCTATCAGTTTGTGTAAGTTCTTTGTACTAAGATGAGTCTCCTGTAGATAGAAGCTATATGGGTCATGTTTTCTTATTCATTCAGTTACCCTATGTCTTTTGATTTGCACATTTAAACAATCTATATTTAAAGTTATTATTTATAGCTACTTGTTTATTACCATTATTATTGTTTATGCCTGTATTCCTTGTTCCCTTCTTGTTTCAACTTTTTTACAGCAGTTCCTTTAGCATTTCTTGCATTGCTGGTTTGGTGGTAATAAACTCCCTTATTCTTTTTTTAGTCTGTGAAGCTCCTGATTTCATCTTCAATTTTGATTTATAACCTTGCTGGATATAGTATTCTTTGATTCAGATTCAGATCCTTGCTTTGGAGGACTTTGTATATTTCATTCCATTCCCTTATGGCCTGATGTGTTTCTGTTGAGAAATCAGTTGATAGTCTGATGAGAGATCACTTATATGTAACCTTCTGTCTCTCTTACTGCCTTTAAGATTTTTCCTTTGTCTTTGGTATTTGCCAATTTAATTTTAATGTGTCTCAGTATCAGTCTTTTTGGATTCATCTTGTCTGGGATTCTGTGAACTTCTTGGAGTTATGTGAGTTTTTTTTTTCCAATATCATGAAATATTTCCGTCATTATTTCTTCAAGTAAGTCTTCTAATCCTTGGTAAATTTCCTCTAATACCCTTATTATGTAGATGTTGTTAGTTTTATGATATCCAAAAGTTCCCTTAGGCTCTCTTCTTGTTTTTCAAGTGTGTGTTCTTTTTCAGTTGCTGCTCTCCTTAGTTATTTCTTCTTATCTTGTCTTCTAGCTCATTGATGCAGTCTTCAACTTCTAGTCTACTTTGATGCTCTCTATTGTGTTCTTTATTGCAGCTATATAATTCTTCATTAGTTCTGGGTTCTTCTTTATTTCCTCTTGGTTCTTACACATAGTTGAATTTATATTTCTTCCTTTTCAGAACCCTTATTACCATTGCTCTGAATTATTTCTCTGTTTTTTTTTTAATTAAATCTCTATTATTCAGATTATTACATTTGTTTCTCTTTTTCCCCTCCATAGCTCCCCTCCACCCAGCTCCCATCTGGCCTGCATCCTTTCTGTTGAGAAATCAGCTGACAGTCGTATGGGTGCTCCCTTGTAGTTAATGAACTGTTTCTCTCTTGCTGCTTTTAATATTCTCTTTGTCTTTTGTTCTTGATATTTTAATTATGATGTGTCTTGGTGTATCCTCTTTGGATTCCTTTTATATGGGGTTCTGTGTGCTTCCTGGACTTGTAAATCTATTTTTTTTTTTACAAGGTGTGGGAAGTTTTCATTATTTCTTTAAATAGGTTTTCAGTATCTTGCTCTCTCTCTTCTTCTGGCACACCTACAATTCTGATGTTGGTACACTTGAAGCTGTCCCAGAGGCTCCTTACGGTATCTTCACATTTTTGGATTCTTTTCTCTTCTTGCTTTTCCAGTTGTGTGTTTTCCGATTCTTTATATTTCAAATTTTTTACTTGATTCTTGCCTTCCTCTAGTCTGCTGTTAGGACTCTGTATAATATTTTTTATTTCAGTTGGTGTATGTTTAATTTCTAGTTGGACCTTTCCCATCTCTAGTTGGATCTTTTCCATCTCTAGTTGGTTCTTTTTCATATCCTCTTGGGTCTCACTAACTTTATCCAATTTTCTAGGATATTCTTGAA
The DNA here is from genome assembly GCA_004026805.1 of Lasiurus borealis. Classification (NCBI taxonomy): domain Eukaryota; kingdom Metazoa; phylum Chordata; class Mammalia; order Chiroptera; family Vespertilionidae; genus Lasiurus; species Lasiurus borealis. Next base: position 17,589 of record PVJN01016781.1, on the reverse strand, counting down.
AAACCTTATAAGTGTGGTTTTGAAATCTATATGCAGTCGTTTGTTTTCCTCCATTTCTTTTGTTTGGGATCCCTTCCCTTTTCTCGGCATTTTCACTATGCCAGGAAAACTTCTGTGTTGGATTCAGCCTTATGATACAAGAGTTGCAAAACTGCAAAAGCCTCTCTGTTGAGCTTGGGATGGGTGGAGTCTCAGGGCTTAAGGGACCGCCTTGCCTTCCAGTCGGCTCTGCCCTCCACGGCCCCCAAGTCTCACATGACTGGGTAAATCACTGGAGCGGTCCCTGTGTGCATGCGCGCCCGCTCTCTTGCAGTGCCTCTAGACTGCTGCCTTTCCAGCTCCCCTGTGCTACTGGACCATATGAGTCTGGGTCCCCAGGATTTCACCCGAAACTGGGGTTTAGTGGAGTTAGAAGTGAAGCAGTTGGGAGGGTCTGTCTCCCACCCACTCATGAAAGCCAGCGGCACAATCAGCAGTCTGTCCTCTACGCACAGTGCCATGCGTGCCACCAGACTTCTGATATTTTGCGACTCCCCTAAATTTCCATGCACTTCTCCCTTTTCACAGCCCAAAGTCCCCCCGTATGAGTTTTGGCTGGATCTGGGGATTCAATGCCTTTGAGAGTCTCCGTCTCCCTCCCACCAGAGAAAGCCAGCCAGGTTCTCCAGCACCAGCTCTCCATGCGCGTGTCTCCATACCTCAGCTTTTTGCAGCACCTCTGGGTCTCTGTGAGCCCCTCTCTTTCCTTCTAGTTCTAGAATTTCCACTCAGCCAGCTTTCCTGTGGTTCTGGATGATGTCCATTCTATCTTTTAGTTGTAGTTTTGAAATTGTTGTGCGAGGCAGCAGTGTAGGTGTTTACCTATGCTGCCATATTGGATTCTCTTCTGACAAAATACTTGGTTTCATTTCATTTACTTTCTTTTCCAATGATTCCTACTTTTCTTTCATATTGGGGTTGCTTTTCATTCTTCTCAGGATGTCTGGTTATGTGGCTCACACTCTACTGAATTGACTTAAAGGTACAAAATACAACTGGATAAGACACAACACAGAGAGCCCAAAACATGAATGCATTCATGATACCAATAACTCCAAATAAAGATGACCTTCAGAGAAAAGATAATTATGGGAGATAAAAGAGTGCTAAAATCATATTGAGAAAAGGTAAAAAGTTAAGATAAAAAAGGAGAAAGTGGAAAATACATATGTATATGAGGAGAAAACTCAATAAAAAAGCAAAACAAAACCCAACAACTTATGCAACAACAAAAACTCAGAAAAGGCAGGGAGCTGAATATTAATAGGAAGAGCTTATTTCCAAAATGTAAGGTCAAGAAGTTGAGTGAATGGGGAAATGGCCACAATTCAATATAGAGGAGGTAGAAACAAAATGAGCATAGTAGAAGTAAAGAACAAAATGTCTTTAAAAATAAAAATAATTTAATTATACATATTTAAATTATTTTTACTTATATATCCTTTATCTATTTATGTATTTATTTATTTTGGGGGAAGGAGAATAGAGATCAGAAAGGTCTGAGTTGGTGATTGAAACTAATTAAGCTATAAGTAGAATAAGAGAACAAGTGAGGAGAGGAGAAATAGAAGCATAAAAAATAAACAAAACAAAAAGAAGGAAAGAAAGAAAGAAAGAAAGAAAGAGAGAAGAAAAAGTAAAAACAATTTGACTAGTGAAGAAAAAGAGAAGTGTGCATGTACTTGGAACAGAGGAGAGGAAATCAGATATATGAATAAGATCAAATTTTAATAGAAAGTAAAAAGAAATTATAGAGAAAAATTAAAGCAGAAATAGGATGAAAAAGGGTGAAAGTGAGGAATGAAGTGTTGGCATAAAGGAAAAATTGATATAGAATGAAATAATGATAAAAAATAAAAATACAAAATAGAATGTACACTAATCCAACAATAAATAAATAATAACATAAAACTTTATAAATAGTAAAGTATTAGTAGAAATAATTTAAAAGTAATAAAACAGTAAAATTAAGTAAAGAAAAAAATTTAGTTTCTTAAGTAAAAGACAAAAAAATAAAAAAGTGAAGTATTGAAGTTTGTTTGCTTCAACCGAGTTTCAATGATCCATAGGAGCTGATTTAAAATCCTCTCTAGTCTTAGGCTTGGCACGCCTGTTTCCTGTCTGGTAATCAGCATAGTGTTGAAGTTCCCAGTGAACTACTACTCCTCTGTGTCATAAATCACAGTCTTGGTTTCAAGCAGAGAGGATTACTCTGCTCACTTTGCCTCTCCTTCAAATATATACAGGCATACCTCATTTTATTGTTCTTTGCTTATTAGACTTCATTGATGTTGTCTTTTTTACTAACTGAAGAACAAAAGCATTATTTATTTTGTTTTATTGCATTACTCATTTTGTTGTGGTGGTCAAGAACCGAACCTGCAGCATATTTAAGGTACGTTTTACATGGTAAAACTTCACAAAACAGAGAACATGAGTTTCCACAAAATATGATCACAATGAAAGTTACACTAAAATCAAGCCAAATTTTAACTTGAAGGTTAGGATTGTGATAGGTTTTTGAGGCACTGAATTGGTGATAGCCTCAATTATTTAATCAAACCCAGAATCCCTGCAATCAGCCTTTTATAATTTCTTTCCCTTGCAGTACAGGTGGGACTGTGAAATAGGAAGGATTTTATTCCAGGATTGTTGTGTCATATGACCCAATAATTGTACTTCTATTCATTTATCCAGAGAAATTAAGACTATGTCCACAAAAAAAAAAAAAAAACTGTACATAATTATTTATAGAAATGTCATGAGCAATAGCACAAAACAACTGAAAAAAAACATGTTCTATAGTAGATGGATGGTTCAAAAAGCTATGATATACCCATATATGATATACCCATAGCAGGTGATATTACTGGGAGGGGGGATATTGCTACATGATGCTATTTCATGAATAGATCTCAAGGGCATTGTGCTTTATTTTTTTTAAAAAGCCAGTTTTAAAAGGTTACATATTTGTATATAATACTAGAGGCCCAGTGCACAAATTCGAGCATGGGTGGGGTCCAGCAGACCCACCTAGATGTGGGCCAATAGGGTAGGGCTGGGGGGGAGGGGGAAGCGGGCATGGGCAGTTAGCCAACCAGTCGCATCTGAATCAAAGAGTTGGGACCGATCTGGGCCGGACCAGCTAGGGGACATGTGGAGGACAGCTGATTGGGGCCTGGATCAGGCTGGTTGGCCTCTCAGTATGTGTCATAGCCACCAGTCATTCTGGTAGTACTGGTAGTTCCACTGGACTGGTTGCTGGGCATACACATATACATGTTATGTGTATGTATATGTGTGTGTATGTATATATAAAAATACACACACACACACACTAGTGGCCTGGTGCACAAAATTCATGCATGTGGGGGTGTTTCTCAGCCCATTCTGCAACCTCTCCAACCTGGGACCTCTAGAGGGATCAGGGCTAAACCAGCAGTTGGACATCCCTCTTGCAATTTGGAACTGCTGGCTCCTAACTGCTTACCTGCCTGCTTGCCTGGTTGCCTCTAACCACTCTGACTTCCAGTCTGCTCACTCTCAACTGCCCTCCCACCAGCCTGCTCATCCCTAAGTCCCCTAACAGCCTGCTCATCACCAACTGCTCCCATTGGACTGATCCCCCCCAACAGACACCCACTGATGCCCTGTTTGCCCTCAACTGGCTTCCCCTGCTGGCTTTCTCATCCCCAACAGCTCATCCCCACCAGCCTGATCACCTCCATTGCCTCTTCCACCATCCTGATCACCCACAACTGCCATCCCATCCTGGCCTGATCACCCACCACTGTCCTCACCTCTGAGCCCTTAACCACCTCTACATCAGCCTTTCCATCACAGTTTTGTTCAGAAGACTGGTTGGAAGGTCTCTTGGAAGGATTCCAAAACTAGTTAACATATTACCCTTTTGTTTGTATAGATAGAGGCCAGGTGCATGGGTGGGGCCTGCTGGTTTGCCATGAAGTAAGTCCCAGATCAGGGTGGGGGTTTCCTTGAGGGGTGGGTGGCCTAGGCTAGGGGCCTGTGGTGGTTTGCAGTCTGGCCACACCCTTATTGGGGTGGTGATCCCTACTAGGGATGGTGCTGGCCTGTGTGAAGGTCTGGGGCAGTTTGCATGCTAGCCACCCCCTATAGGGTGAGGGTCCCTGCTGGGAGGCATGGATAGTCTGGATGAGGGGCTGGGGGCTGTTTGAAGGCTGGCCATATACCCAGTGAGGACTATCACCCCATGGGGGCATGGCCAGCCTGGGTAAAGGACTGAGGACCATTTTTAGGCTGGACACCACCCCCACCACCCCCACAAGTGAGGACCCTCACAGAAATGGTGTTATGGCCAGCCTGAATGAGGGGCTGAGAACTGTTTTCAGGCCCCTATCTTGGCAGCCAGTGGGAGCAACCCAAGCCTCCCACACACTCAGGCTGGCTCTATGGTCATCACCCACAGGCCCCTTCTATAGCGACCAGCCAGGGTGGGTGGGAAGCTTGGGTTGCCCCTGGCAATGGAGGAAGCTTGGCCAGGGGCAACTCAAGCCTCTCACCTGCTCCAGCTGGCTCTGTGTCCCCTGCCATCTTTGTGCAACTAACTTGCATATTCCTCCTTATTGGCTGTGGGTATCACAGAGTGATGGTCAATTACTATATTTATCTTTTATTAATATGGATAAATTTTTTAAATGACCAAAGTATTGATATGGGGAACAAATTATGCTTGCCAGGTTAGGTATAGGTGACTATAAAGGGGTTGTACAAGGCAGATATTTGTATTAATGGGATAGTTCTATATTCTGATTGTGGTGGTCATTTCACAAATAAACACATCTGATACAAAGAAAAATGTATATATTGTTCCACTGTGAACCAGGTGGTTTTGACATTTAACTACTGTTACATAAAATGTAACCAATGGGTGAAGCTGGGTAAGAATACACAGCACGTTTCTATTCAATCTTAAAAAACTTCATGTGATACTGTAACTATTTCAAAAAAAATCTTCTACATTCTCTACAACAAAACACCACTTTTGCATTTTAATGGTCCCAATAGTAAGCATAGTTCTTATTTTATCAGGGGACTTTGAAGACAGAGATGAAACTATCACACAGAAAATTACAAACTTTGTCTTTATCCCAGAGATTGGTATTCCTTTCTCATCCATCTTCTTCCTATCTTCTGGCCTTTAAGTCTTGAGTTCACAATTCTCCTCTCAGTGACCTACACTCTACTCCAAAATCACCTTCTCCCGTTGTGAGTTAATGAAATGTCCAATGTAGGAGAGATTTGTGATTAGAAAAGCCTTCCAAACTCTGCTCTTAGCCATCTCCTGCCCTGGTGCACCACACAGACACCCCTCTCATACACTCCACCTTCAACAACTCAGTACCTCACTTCATTAAATAAATGTCCCAGACAAACAACCAACATTTACAAAGTATTTTGGTTTACAAAGGACTGGTACACAAGGGATCTCATGATGCTTGTTAAACTGGAGAATACATAAAAGCAGGAATTTCTTTTCATCCCCATGTAGAGATGAGGTAATTTGGACCCAGTGAAGTAATTTCTCAAGTTCAATAGAGGCAAACAGTTAAGTTTCAGAATCACATGTCCTTGTTCCTAATTCTAAGCAATGTCAAAATATTCCATCCGAATGAATTAACACCCCATTCCCAGTCTGCTAATAGACATTTCATAACACAAAACTCTAGAACAATAGAAGGCAAATAGTTAATTCTAATGAATGGTCTGATCCCATCTAAAGTGGAGGTTCTCAAAGGTTGTCTAATCCTGAGAGCAGTAATACGTCTAGTGGCTCTAAATAGAGCTTTCAAAATAGAATGTCATATGCACCTGTATGTAGTTAAAGTAATCAGCTTGCATGACAAGGACTAGAAAAGAAAGAAGATTGTTTACTTCAGCTAGCTTTACTGCTTTATGAAACTCACCAGCCCAAGTCTGTGAAGAAAGGGCACAATCACGGTGCTATAACCAAGGCTGAATTCGAATTAATTCCTCCCACATCTTTACCAAGAAAAAGAGCACCAAACACCATAGCATGAAACCTAAAGGAAACATCATTATGACCTGATATTTGATTTTATGATTCTCCTTCTAATCTATTCTTTCCAGCTGAAGCATGGCTGGGATTTGTTAGCCCTTGACCAAAGTGCCAGTAATAATAAAAAAGTACGTCATTGAAAGATTATGGAAAATTAATCACATGAAAGATAGCACTTTTTATAGCAGCAAATAGAAATGCAAATTAAATGATGCTAGGACCCCCACACCAGTAGAGCAGTTCTTAGAACAAAAGTTGAGAACACGATAATACGCAAATAATACATAAAAGGAGCTTTATTATGAAAAGTAGAAGAGAAAGTAAAACAAATGGTCTTAAAATTGCTGATTATTACGTAATTATTTATTAGTCTTAAGCTAAGTTTTTCATTCAAAGGTTTCCATAGTCCCGCTGTGTCCCATTTCTAATAGGATTAGGCTACTGCAGGACAAAAAAAAAAAAAAAAGGAAGATTATAAAATTCTTACCAATATGATATTTTAGTTCTATGGTGATTTCTCCTTCTCTAGTTAATTCTGTTACTTCACAAGTGTAGTTTCCTGGGACAGCGTGTTTCTTGATCATCACCAAAGAGGCATTACCTGTTAGTAGTTTGTCTGGTATGATGTGTGCACTCGAAAATTCACGGTCTGTGTAGGATTCATCTTTATTTCCATCATAGTAGAAAATGAATTTATCTTTGAATTTCCACCTTACAAACATTTCTTTCAGGCTCTTTGCCTCCACATTAGTGGCCAAGCATGGGATGAGAATAGTTTTATTGTCTTTGGTGTATTCTACAGATTTGATTTTAGTAAATAATATCTGAGTTTTAACTGGAAAAGGAAAAGAAAATAGTTTCATTTCACTATAGAATTCTATAGGGTAAGGTCCTAGGGATGCTACAAATCATTAAGATAAAAGAATAATGCTTCAATTGTTCCCTTAAGTAAGCAGTGCAGCTATAGAGAGAAGGCAGACCAGGTGAAGAAGACAAACATGTTATTTTAATATTAACATGCACAGATATATGCACCATTGTAACTATTCTTTTATTCGTTCTCAGAAATACACAGTATACATTACCAAGAGTATTGGGAATAAATTCAGCAACTTGTGTTGTAACATGCAGGTGTAGTATTTGACTTCAGAAAGTTTGAAGTAATCATTGTTGCTCATGGATGTATGTAGAAAAATATTGTTCTTACCATGGAAAAATTTTTAACAGAAAATCAAACCAAACATTATATTCAGTCTCAACTTCTATGTTCAGCCTCCAAACAGAACATGCAAACCCAGATGAAGTTTATCTCTATTTTTAGGTTGCATTTCCAAGCAATGTGTTGAGTTATACTGTACTTTAATATAAAAAGTTAATCGGTGGAACACATCACATCTTTAAGATGGAAAGTTTTAGAATGCTAAGGAGAAAACATATTCTCTGGCTATATAGCATTGCAAAATACAGACAACAAAGGACATTTGGTATGCAAATATTATAAAGAGATATATATATAATTGAAAGACATTTTCTCACTCCCACATTTTATTGAAACTAAAGAACAACAATTTGCAAGTGTAGATTACAGGTATTCCTTCCTCCTAGAAACCATAAACCAAAAGTAAAACTAGGAAACAGTTGAAATCAAGAACAGATATTGTTAATAAGTAGGTATATTCTATTAAACACTTCTCATTAGGATAAAACAACCAATTGTCTTACAAAATAAGTATTGGGAAGGTAATTGCAATTAGTCATTTTTTCACCTACAATGTGCAATATTGTGGAGAAATTGTTCTCTTCCATAATTCTCAGCCTTTTATTAAATCTTCTATCTAAGTAGTTAGTTGAATTTTTCCTGAAAAAAAAACACAAAGCACTAACAAATATAAATATCAACTTCAATAGTTCATCCTTATAATTTCTCCTTCCATATAAATTGGGAATAAAATGCAGCTCTATAATATGTTTTTATTCTAGGAACATAGTATTCAATAAATGCCCATTGAATTAAATGCTAGGATGCACAGTAAAATATGAACTGAACAATGTTTAGAAAGCCTGAGTATAAATGCTACCTGTACTTTGTCAGTATGTGATCTTAAGCAATTCACGTAATTTTTCTGTGCCTTGGTTTACTCTCTGCAAGGAAGAGGATCAGAAATGAACATGGGACTGCTTCACAGAATTATGTTGAGTATAAAAAGAGCAAATACATGTAGAAGTGCCCTCTCAACAATGCTGTGCTATACATATGCAGGTAAAACTCTAAAAACTGGTCAAAACAACATTTTTATGCAATGATCTAAACTTTCTCTGGAGAAAAAAAAATGACTGCAGAAAAAATAGATCTGTCTTGAGCCTTGTCCCAGAGCAGATAGAAAGAACAACTGAGGGTCACACAGGGAGTGTTTGTTGGCAAATGAAGGGACAGCTATACCCCAGGAGAAGGTAGGGGACTGTTGAATGAGGATCCCCTGAATGGGCATCCTCTACTGCTACTGGGTTCCCTAGCAGAGCCACCAGCTCAGGTTCAGAGACCACACCATCTTGAAGGGGAAAGTGGATGTTATAAGAAGCCTGAAAATCTACAATCACAGCACCCACTATATAGCTGCAAAACCCAGAACATGAGTCCTCAATTGGCACAAACACATGGATTCAGAGGAATGCTACACTCCACCATGGAATGGTTAGATTTTGCCTGGGATAAGGTGAGGTCTCTGGTCCTGGCAGGACAGAGAAATGTACACACTGTGGGAGCTGGAGGACCAGGAGAGGTCTGCACCTAGAAATCTGTGGCTGTTGGGGTTGTTGTGATCCATGAATGTGGAAGGGGTTCCTCAGAGCTGATAACAGAGGGGATCTCTAAAAAGTAACCCATTTTGATTTGACACAGAAGGACAGCCTGGGAGTTTTAAAATTGTGCTGACTGCTTGGACATGAGGGGGAAAAGAGTCTGTGCAGACTTGCATGGAACTCTGGAATTCTTGCACTTGCACTTTTTCCTCTTCAGATCCTTGCTTCTGATTGCTAAGCCCAATAGATAGAATCACCCAGTTTGGAACACCTTAGGAAACTGCAGGGGCGAGTTGTTTTTTTGGAACCTGGGGATCAGAGTGGTGAGTGCCTCTTAGAGAATGAGCTTTGGGGCAGCCCACTTCCACAAATCAGTATTGAGTGCCACAGAAAAAGCAGGATCTAAGCACAGGCTATAGAGGACCTATAGATTCAGAAGTCAATCCAGAAACACTGCAGGGTCTGAATCACAAATTGACTCTTGTATAATCACAAATAAAGGAATATAAGAAATTAAGACACAGTGCCTGTTTAAAAATCAGGACTGGCTTACAACACTGAGAAGCAGTGGAAGGCAGGGAACTACAATACAGTCTTGACTTGGAAACAAGCATGCCAAACAAACAATAGTGGAAGTAAATGACCTTCACTACTACACATTTTATTTTTTAGTTTTTAATTTTTTAAAAACCTTTTAATTAATAAATTAATGTTTTTCCTCACTTAATTATTACATTTTTATTTTCAATCAGTATTGTTACTATTACTATTTTACCTTTTAGAAATGTGTCATTTTACTTTCTCTTTATTTTATTTGGGATTAGTGTTCTACATTCTATTTTCATCTTTCCTTTAGCATCATTTTACTCTATCTCAACTCTACCTTTATGCCATCACTCTCTTCATACTTTTTCCCTTTGGCTGTACTGTCTCTCTTGCCCTTTTCTGCTTTAGATTTTCCCTGTCCTTTCTTTTCACACCCTGTTAAAATTTCAATCTACTTATACATCTCATTTCTAATCTCATGCTCCAAGTTTACACACCTCTTCCTTCTCTGTGTTCACTATCAAAAATTGTTTTTCTCTCTGTCCTTTTGTTGTTGTTTGCTTGAATGTTCATTATATTGATTTTTTATGTTTTTGTGTGATTGTTTCACTTATTCCTTTTTTGTTTTATGGTTCGCTTTGTTTTTGTTTGTTTTTTGCTTCTGTTTTCCCTCACCTTGCTTGACATTAGTTGTTGTTTGTAGTTTGTATTAAGCTCCAGGTACTTTTTGCTGATATTTGTTGAGATTAGTGGCTGCTCCACTTGAGTTTTCTCCCATTTATATAGTTTGTTCTCCTTTTCTTATTCTCTTTCTTTTCTCTCTTACTTTTTTCCTTCATGCAATTTCATTTTGACACTCATTACTTCATTTTTCTCTCTTCTTCTTTCTCTCCTATCTGCTAATTTTCCTCCCTCTGGTGATCACCTTTATTTTGAGTTATTAATATTGAGAACACATTTCTGTTCGGGGTCTTGTGCATTGTACCTGGTTGTGTTGTATTTTGTGCCTTTAAATCAATGCAGGAAAGAGAAAACTACATAATCAGAGAAGAGAAACAATGCGGAGACAAAGAAACAGCCCAGATATGAAAGAAAAGCAGACATCATCAGAAAATAAAGGAAATGAAATGGAGGCAAGCAACCTGTCACAGAAATAATTCAGAGAAATGGTCATAAGGTGGCTGAAAAGAATAGAAGAGAAATTCAACAATATGAGTAAGAACCAAGAGGAATGAAAACTGACAACACTGCAGTAAAGAACTCAACAGAAAGCATAAAAAGTAGACTAGAAGAAGCAGAGGACCGCATCAGTGAACTAGAAGGCAAGGTAGGAAAAAATACCCAAGTAGAGCAGCTTCTAGAAAAAAAAAGTAAAAAGCAGGAGGAGAGCATAAGGGAACTTTGAGAGAGCAGGAAAAAAAAAACAACAATTGCATAATAAGGGTGCCAGAAGGAGAGGAAACTGAGTAAGGAGTAGAAAACCTGTTTCAAGAAATAATAAGAGAAAAATTCCCTGATATATGGAAGAAAAAAAAAACACAAATATCCAAGAATCTCACAGAGTCCTAAGCAAAATGAACCCCAAAAGACCAACACATTATAATTAAATAGGCAAACACCAATGACAAAGTAAAAATCTTAAAAGTGGCCAGAGAGATAGAAAGCTACCTATAAAGGAACCCCCATCACATTAGCAACTGATTTCTCAACAGAAACTCATCAGGCCACAAGAGAATGTAATGAAATATACGAAGTCATGCAAAGAAAGGGTTTGAACCCAAGAATACTCTACCCCAGCAAGGCTATCAATCAAAATTGAAGGTGAAATCAGGAGCTTCATAGACAAAAAAGGAAGAAGGGAATTTATTACCAGCAATGCAAGAAATGCTAAAGGGTCTGCTATAACTAAAAGAAATAGGAAGTGAAGAAGAAATACAGGGGTAAAGAATAAAAATGGTGATAAACAAATACCTATCAATATTAACTTTAACTGTAAATAAATTAAATGCCCCAATCAAAAGACATAGGGTAACTTATTGGATAAGATAACATGATCCATATATCTTTTAGCTATAAGAAACTCACCTCAGAAAAAAAGAGACACACAGATTAAAGGTGAAAGAATGGGAAAAGGTTTCTCAGGCAAATGGAAATGAAAAAATAGCTTAGGTAGCAATACTTATATCTGAGAAATTAGATCTCAAAGTAAAGGATATAACAAGAGATAAGGAAGGCCACTTCATAATAGTAAAGGGAAAAATTCAATAAGAAGAAATACATCTGGTAAACTTATACACACCCCATACATGAGCACCCAAATTCATTAAAAAAAAAAAAAAAACTCCTGGAGAATATCAAGGGAGAGATTGACAGCAATACAATCATAGTAGGAGACTTTAATACTCCCTCACTATCACCATTGGCCAAATCCTCTAAACAAATATCAGCAAAGTAACATTAATCCTAAATGACTCACTAGACCAGTTAGAACTAATTGATATCTTCAGAACATTTCACCCAAAAGCCACAGAATATACATTCTTCTCAGGTGCACATGGGTCATTTTCAAAGACAGCCCATATGTTGGGTCATAGGCAAAGTCTCTTCAAATTCAAGGATGGAGAAATCATATCAAGCATCTTCTCAGATCACAGTGGCATAAAACTGGAAATCAACTACAATAAAAACATTCCAAAAAAATCAAACACATGGAGACTAAAAAGCATGCTATTAATCAATGACTGGGTTACCAGAGAGTTATAAGAAGAAATTAAAAAAAAAAAAAAAACATCATGGCAACAAATGACAATGACAACATAACAATCCAAAAACTATGGGACACATAGAAAGCAGACTTGAGAGTGAAATTCATAGTATTACAAGCCTACTAAGAAAGAAAGAAAGGAAGGAAGGAAGGAAGAAAGGAAGGAAGGAAGAAAGAAAGCAAGCTAATAAATTACCTAACCCTACAAATCAAAGAGTTAGAAAGAGAGCATCAAGAAAAGCTCAGTATCAGCAGATGGAAGGAAATGATAAAAATCACAGCCAAGATAAATGACATTGAGACCAAAAACAACAATAAAAAAGATCAACAAAACCAAAAGCTGGTTCTTTAAAAAGATAAACAAGATTGATGAAGCTCTAGTTGGGCTCACCAAGAAGCAAAGGGAGAGCAAAATCAGAAATGAAAGAGGGGAAATAATAATAGACCTCACCAAAATACAAATTATTTTTTAACAAAAAAATACTGTGAACAACTCTATTCCAACAAATTGGACAACTTGGAAAAAACTGACATATTCCTAGAAAATAAAACCTTCCAAAATTCAATCAGGAAGAATTTAAACATCTCAATAGGCCGATACTATGGAAGAAACAGAAGCAGTCATCAAAAAGCTTCCAGCAAACAAAAGCTCAGGACCAGACATCTTAACAGGGGTGTTATACCAAACATTCAAGGAAGAACCAAAACCTATCCTCCTCAAATTATTCAAAAAAATTCAAAAGAAAGAAATACTTCCAAGCTCCTTCTATGAAGCCAGCATCATCCTAATACCAAAAACAGATAAAGACAACATAATGAAAGAGAATTACAGACCAATATCTCTAATGGACATAGATGCCAAAATCCTCAACAAAATTCTAGCAAATCGTATGCAGCAGTACATAAGGAAGATCATACAACATGACCAAGTAGGATTTTTCCTAGGAATGCAAGGATGGTACAATATCCACAAATCAATAAATGTGATACATCATATAAACAAGTTGAGAGATAAAAATCACATAGTCATATCAATTGATGAAGAAAAAGCATGACAAAATCCAACAAATTTTCTTAATAAAAAAAACTCTCAACAAGGTGGGAATAGAAAAATCAAACCTCAACATAATAAAAGTCACATATGGCCGAGACTAGTTTGGCTCAGTGGATAGAGCGTCAGCCTGCGAACTGAAGGTCCCAGGTTCGATTCTGGTCGGGGGCATGTACCTTGGTTGCGGGCACATCTCCAGTGTGGGGCTTGCAGGAGACGGCTGATCAATGTCTCTCTCTCATCGATGTTTCTGACTTTCTATCCCTCTCTCTTCCTCTCTGTAAAAAAACAATAAAATATATTTTTAAAAGTCATATATGATAAACCCACAGCTAACATCATAATCAAGGGCAAAAACTAAAACCATTTCCCTTAAGAACAGGAACGAGACAAAGATGCCCACTCTCACCACTCCTGTTTGACATAGTACTGGAAGTACTAGCCATTGAAATTAGACAAGAAGAAAAAATAAAAGGCATCCAAATTGGAAAAGTAGAAGTAAAGCTGTCCTTTTGCAGATGACATGATATTGTACATGAAAAACCTGAAAGTCTCCATAAAAAACTAATAGACTTAATAAATGAATTTGGCAATATAGCAGGATACAAAATTAATACCAAGAAATCTTTGGCATTTCTATACACCAATAGTGAACTTACAGAAAGAAAGACTAAAACAGCAATACCATTTACCATTGCACACACACACAAAAAAAATTAAGATACCTAAAAATAAACAACTAAGGAGGTAAAAGACCTATATGCATAAAACTACATGATTCTGAAAAAAGAGATAGAGGAAGAAGTAAACAGATGGAAGAACATATCATATTCATGGATTGGAAAAATCAACATCATGAAAATGTCCATACTACCCAAAGCAACCTATAGATTCAATGCACTACCCATTAAAATACCAATGACATATTTCACAGACCTAAAAAGAACTCTCCAAAAATTCATCTGGAATAAAAAAAAGACCCCAAATAGGCATAGAAATGCTGAGAAAGTAGAATAAAGTAGGTGAGACCTCAACACCACATTTCAAGCTGTATTACAAAGCCACTGTTCTCAAAACAGCCTGGTACTGACACAAGAATAGACATAGCGACCAATGGAATAGAATAGAGAATCCAGATATTGACCCAAACCACCATGCCTAATTAATATTTGACAAAGGAAGCATGAACATACAAGGGAGTCAAGACACTCTTTAATAAATGCTGTTGGGAAAATGAGACAGATACATGCAAAAGAATGAAACTAGACCACCAACTTACACCGTACAGAAAAATAAACTCAAAATGAACACAGGACTTAAACATAACATGGGAAATCATAAAAATACTAGAGGAATCCACAGGCAACAAAACCTCAGACATATGCTGAAGGAACATCTTCACTGATACTGCTCCTAGGGTAATAAAAGCTAAAGAGAAAATAAAGAAATGGGACTATATCAAAATGAAAAGTTTTGCTGAGACCGGTTTGGCTCAGTGGATAGAGTGTCGGCTTTTGGACTGAACAGTCCCAGGTTCAATTCTGGTTGGGGGCATGTATCTTGCTTGCGGGCACATCTCCACTGTGGGGCGTGCAGGAGGCGGCTGACTGATGTCTTTCTCTCTCGATATTTCTGACTTTCTATCTCTCTCCCTTCCTCTCTGTAAAAAATCAATAAAATATATTTTTAAAAAAAGTTTTTCCACAGCAAAAGAAACCATTAACAGAACAACAGGAGAGTCTATTGTATGGGAGAACATATTTGCAAATATTATCACTGATAAAGGTTTAATCACCAACATCTATAGGGAACTTATACAACTTAATAAAAGGAAGATAAATTATCCAATTAAAAATGGGCAACAGACCTAAATAAAATCTTCTTGAAAGAAGACAGAAGGAAGGTTAAGAGACACATGAAAACATGCTCAAAGTCACTAATTATCTGACAGATCCAAATCAAAACAACAATGTGGTACCATCACACACCTGTCAGAATGGCTATCATCAACAAGTCAACAAAGGACAGGTGCTGGTGAGGATGTGGAGAAAAAGGAACTCTCGTGCTCTGCTGGTGGGAATGCAGACTGGTATAGCCATTGGGAAGAACAGTATAGTTTCCTCAAAAAACTAAAAATTGGTCTCCCATTTGATCCAGTAATCCCACTCCTAGGGATATATCCTAAGAAACTAGAAACACCAATCATATATGCACCCCTATGTTTATAGCAGCACAATTTATAATAGGTAAGATTTGGAAACAGTCTAGGTGCCTGTCAGCAGATGACTGGATCAAAAAACTGTGGTACATCTACCTAATGGAATATTATGCTGCCATAAAAAAGAAGGAATTCTTATCACTTGCAGAAACTTGGATGGAACAGGAGAGCATTATGCTAAGTGAAATAAACCAGTCAATGAAAGAAAAATACCACATGATCTCACTCATCTGTGGGTCATAAAGAACATTACAAACCGATGAACAAAAATATAAACAAAAATATAGACACAGAGGCAGTAAAGCATCAAACTGACTGTCAAATTACAGTGGGAAGTTTAGGGAAACGTATGGGAGATAAGAGATCAACTGAAGGATTTATACACATGCATTTAAGCATAACCAATGGATACAAGACCCTGGGGGGGAGGGTTGAGGGCATGTATGGTAGTGGCGTAGAGGGGCAATGGGGAGATATGTACACATGTAATACCTTAATTTAAAAATGCAAATAAAATAAACTTTCTCTAATTGGAAATTGTTATGTTTCTATGAATTTGCAGTCTGAACCAAACTTGTGGTTCACAAGCTCACTTCTTCCCAGATCTCTACACTTCTAGTCAACCCAATATTAGGAAGCCCCAGGCAAAACCTGGACTTCCAATTGCATTTTTTCAACATCTTGGTGTTCTGAATTATTTCCCATGAGTTAGAAGCATTGAGGGGAAAGGTATAGTGCACAATAAGGAGAGAAGAAAGTGGTTCAGATGTTGGAATTAGAAAAGAAGGAAAGTGTCAGAAAATACGGTGCACAGTTTTGAAATGGACAAAAGGATTAGTATCCTTTCAGTGTGATCTGGGCATTGTATGACAGATCCTTTGGCAATATCTGATTTAGTATGGCCTGTCCTTTCACTGTGTTTTGTAAGTTGTAGAACTCAGACAGTAATACAAATTACTCCTATCCAAAGAAGAGAAATAAACTTTGTTCTGCAATGTATTTCTGCCTGGTGGAAGAGAGTGTGGAAAAATTACATTTTATTTCCCTAAGGATAATGACTAATTGCATATATTCATTAATTTATTTCAGCATTACTGATTGCCTTTATGTGTGTCTTTTCTCTCAATGTTCTTTAAAACCCAAGATGGTCTGACCATCTTGTTAGTATGCTTATTTGACAATTTCGTACTTAGAAAATGGATTTCTTCCAGAATACAGGAAGAACTAATTGCACTATATTTTTTCTTTTGTAATATACAAAATACTAAAAGCTGAACCAATTTAAATAGAATTAGTGCTGTTGTTTAAATTCAAATAAATTCACCTTGATAAGCCATAACTTGGATAATTCTTGCACTATAATTAATAAATAATGGTAGTGCAAAAATGTCACTCTATCAACTGTTAAACCACAAATTCATCTTTTATAAACACTATGTAAACACTAAAGTAATAAAATTATCTGATTTGGATTTTCTCTCATTTACCTTCTGATGGAACAACAATGTGAAAAAAAAAGGTTTGAAACAGACTAAATAAAGGAACACATAAAACTAACATGAGTAAGAAAATTTGAAAAATCAAGATGTGTCTATAGCAGTCTAAATCAGATAGAAGGGTATTAATATAACCACCAATGATGCCAGGGTTACAAATAAATTAAAATCAAAATGGATAATTATTTTACATTAAATGCTAAAACTATTGGATTCTACAATCTGTGAATACAAACCACAAACCTAAATATCTCCTTGTGTAATTCTGAAAATGGCCAACATGTGGTTTTAGGAGAAGGCCCAATATATGGCTCAGAATTTTTTTAAAATGCAGCAAACATTTATTGAGAGTTACCTAATCTGAAATATTCTAATAAGGTATGTGGCTTCAGTGTTTGGACTGGGAGAAAGTGTATGAATTTTCTTTTCAAATTTCGAATTCTGACTTGGAGGGATGATATGAGCAAAGTGCTCTGCAAGGGCGGGACAGGACAGAAATCAGTCTTACAGGTTTCTAAGAAAATGTGTGTTGCTACCTGGGGAACAACAGAAATGTGTCATAGTCTCTGTCCACTTGAGTGATGTTCAATCCTTTTAAATATGTTCCATGTAAAGTTT
>PVJN01016780.1:0-41744 GCA_004026805.1 Lasiurus borealis | reverse complement strand
CTGAGTGGACAGATTATTATGATCTCTGAACTCATAATAATCTGGCCACTCAGGGTATATCCTATATAATAAAAGGCTAATATGCAAATTGTCCTGTCAACCAAGAGTTCGACCAGCAGGTCCCACCCATGCACAAATTCATGCACTGGGCCTCGAAATACACACACACACACACACACACACACACACACACACACACACACACTGAGTGGCCAGATTATGTATTCAGATACCATAATAATCTGGCCACTCAGTGTAATTATGTATAAGGGAAAGCTTGCAAATCTTTATATGTCAAGGGACCAGGAGATAGTGGCCCCCAGCCTCTGGCTAGTAAATCTTCTGCTTCTTTCTAACTACCTACAATGCAGTTCTTATATTTGGAAAAACGTTATTTTAAAATTCCAACTCTATGGTCAATCTACACTGAGTGGCCAGATTATTGTGCATTCAGAGATCATAATAATCTGGCCACTTATTGTATAATCTAGTTTTAGAGCTATTTTAGGGAAAAAGATTAGTCTGGTGCCAGATACTCTCTCATACCCAGAAATCCTCCCATTTGGTTTACTCATATTTTTTTTCTAAAATTAACCTATATGGATTCACATCAATACTTCCTCTTGGTCTTTTCATAAACATTTTAATTTGTAAAATAGTTATCACACCATTTATTCACTTTTAAATATCTCTAGGATTTTGAGTTATGGTACGGTTGTGAAATCACAAGTGAATATTAAAATATAGTTTAATCTCATTATATTTTTACCTTTAATATTCATAGATTGGGAACTTTGCCCTGCGTCCACAGTCCTTGATGATGTTTGAAATTCAGAAATCTAAAAAAAGATAATAATAATCCAAAAACACTGGGTTATAAATTGATGCAAAAAAGTTAAAAGTGCAATGTTTAAGTATTAATTGTAAAATATGAAAATTATTAAACTCTCTATTATTAAGTCTTATGTATTTAAATTTTTTAAAAATAAATGGCAACAAAAGATAAATGGAATATTAAATTTAAATTAAATCCCACAGGCAATTATTAAGTACCTATTATAGTTAAGCATTTGAAACATTTATTTTATTATTTGCTAAGTAACATGTTTATGAGGATATGTTTTCATTGATTTTTTTAAAGTGAGGAAGAGGCAGAGAGAAAAACATCAATTGGTTGCCTTCCACATATACCAGAATCGGGGATCAAACCCTCAACCTAGGTACATGCCCTGACCTGGAATCAACCCCCAACCTTTTGGCGTACAGGATGATGCTCCAATAAACTGAACCATCCAGCTGAGGGCTAAAACATTTATTCTACAGACTAGTTTCCTGAATTAAGAATATTCATTCCACATTCTGAATAATAATTAATATTCAGATCTCTACTTGAAGAGACACTTCCCTCTGTTGAAATTGCTTCACGACAACTTCATTTATTTATGTTCATAAAACATGAGGTAGGTATTAGTTGGGGAATAAAATATGAAGAGATTGTTATTATTCCTAAAACTCTTAGCTGCTTTTCCACCCATAGAGATTCCTTGTTTTATTAAACATACTTGAGGCCCGATGCATGAAATTCATGCAAGAGTAGGCCTTTGCAGCCCCGGCTGCCTCAGCCTTTACAGCATGGGCTTCATCCAGAAGGTCGTTCTGCTGTTCGGCCGTTTGGTCAATTTGCATATTACACTTTTATTATAACAGATTATAATTAAGAATATTTGTTAGTTTGATGGCATACCATTTCCCTATATTTCCTGAACAATAGACTTACAGTAAAAAAAATAAACCTTAAAAATATTTTTTAAAAAAGGCCCTAACTAGTTTGGCTCAGTGGATAGAGTGTCAGCCTGCAAACTGAATGGTCCCAGGATCAATTCCAGCTACGGGCATGTACCGGAATTGGTTGTGGGCACATTCCAAGTAGGGAGTGTGCAGGAGGCGGCTGAATTGATGTTTCTACCTCTCTGTCCCTCTCCATCTCCCTTCTTCTCTGTAAAAACCTCAATAAAGTATATTTAAAAAAAAAAAGATGAAAAAGTATCTAATCCCTCATTGCATGTGATAATACCAACACAAAATACCTTATGTTCAGTTATGTACAGATTTACACATTTTTCTACTTCCACTGAGTTAGCAGATAATAAATTGTAACATCATATTAGTGTTCATGAAATGCTTTTTTAAAGGGAGTAAAAATTTTACATCTATTCTTGGGTGCAAAATATATTATAAAACTTTTAAATGCACCTCTTGTTTAGAAGTGTAAAATTTACACAAAAGTTGCAAATACAGTATAGATCATTCTTATATATCTGCACCCCTTTTCCCCCATTATATCATATTTTACTGGGGCATATTTATCACAAGTAATGAACTAATTTTGGTACATTATTATTAACAAAATTCATATTTGATTCTAATTTCATTATGTTTTCCTAATAAACTTTTTCCTTTTCAGGATCCCATCCAGAGTACTCCCTTACAGTTAGTCATCATGTCTTGAGGAATACTGGCCAGGTACTACTTTGCAAATGCCCACAAATCTTTGTTTTTCTGATGTTTTCTTATGTTAGACTGGATTTACGAGTTGGAGAGGAACACCACAGAGTAAAAATGCTATTATCAGCACATCACATCAAGGTTATATGCTATAAACATGATGACACTAGCTTTCATCACATTTCCGAAGTAGTATTTGCCAGGTTTCTCCACTGTACAATTACTTTTTCTCCATTTCCACTGTCCTTTTCGAAGCCAATCAGTAAGTGTAACCAACACTTAACTGCTTAGGGGTTAAGCTCTACCTCCTTGAGAGAACGATTACCTACATATATTGCTTTGAATTCTTCTGTAAGGAGATATTTTCTTTTCCCGCCTTTCATTTATTTACATATTGCTAGAGGCCTGGTGCACAAAATTTGTGCCAGAGTAGGTCTTCCATCCCCTGGCTGCCAGCACTGGCTTCCCTCTGGCCCCTGGAACCCGGGTTTGCCTCCAGCTGCTGGCACCTGGGACCCAGGATTCCCTCCATCCGCCAGCAGGCACCTGGGACTCAGGATTCCCTCCCAGCCCTGGCTTTGTAAGGAAGGTTGCCCAGAAGGACATCTTGAAGGATGTCTGGTCTAATTAGCATGTCACATTTTTATTATTATAGATGAACTTTTATTTTATACTTTGATTTTTTTCTCTAACTATACTTTAATAATTTCCTGTAAAATTTGCTTTAATTTAATAATATTTAATAAAAACCTTTAGAGGTTTAAAATAGATACAATATTTTTCTAAATATTTCCAAATTATTCTTTTTTATCACATGACAATTGATGGATACTTTTTTCTTTTAATTGATTTTTTACAGAGAGGAAGGGAGAGAGATAGAAAGTCAGAAACATCTATGAGAGAGAGAGACATTGATCAGCCGCCTCCTGCACGCCCCACAGTGGAGATGTGCCCGCAAGCAAGGTACATACTCCCAACTGGAATCGAACCTGGGACCTTTCAGTCCGCAGGCCGACGCTCTAGCCACTGAGCCAAACCGGTCTCGGCAATACTTTTTTATATTTATCTCAGAAATAAAGCATTCTTTCGAATTTTGTCATAAAAAAATAAAGGGGTAAAAATCATTCTGAGGTACCATTGACAGTCTTTTTACCTGTTCCATAGCTTTGTCTCTTTGCATAGAGGTGAGCATTTTCTGCCTCAATAAAGTGTGGTGCTTGTCAAGTAACACCCTGATAGTTGGTTCATAAGATGCATAATGTAACTTCAACCTATGAAAAATAAAGGGCACCTTAAAGGGTAATCCAGCTAAATCAGAGATTTCTATTTAACATCTAAATGTTTCCTTGGCATTGAAATAAAAAATGAATAACCATATAAAGGTCAACATCACAGAGCCAAGAAGTGCAAGCAGTGTTATACGGCCTGCACCTTCCCTGGCTGGGAGCTGGGAAGTCACGTGTTTAGTTATTCACTTATACACCAAGAAAATCGCTGCTATTCACTGACTGAGAGGAAAACTGTGTTCCTTTAATCCAAGCACAACTTTCAGAAAGACAACGGTTATCAAAGATAGATAATTAAACAGAAAGCGTGTCATTCACCTCAAAATTAAGGATGGTCTTGAGAACAAGTTTGGTGAACTTCATATTAAGGAAATTAAGTATAAAAGTATATTTATTATCTCACAGGAAAAAATTAACTCAGCTTCTGATAGAAACACCTCCAAGAACCTGTTTTATTTGAATATGCTTTTAAAATACTTTACCTTTTGATTGAATTGTAACTTACATGGAGTAAAATATACAGATGTTAACTGTTACAGTTTAGAGTTTTCATAACTATGCATTCTAAGTAGTCCACCTTGTTACTGAAATATAGAGCATTCTAACATCTCAGAAGATTCTAGACTTTCATGTATTTAGAACACATCAGAACATGTTCTCTTTTGAAACTGGCACCTTTCACGCAGCACAACAACTAATATATGAGTTTGTTGATTTTTTCTTATGTTTGTCCCATTACAAGTTTATCAGTTACATGTTTTATTTTTATTATTTCTTTTGTTTTTCCTTCTTTGTATTTAATTTGGGGTTTTATTTTTTGAGCTTTTAAGGTTCAAGATTAGATCACTGGTTAGAAATTTTCTTCTAATCTAAGTATTTAAAGCTATCAATTTCACTTTAAGCACTGCTTTGGTGTCATCTCACAAAATTTAAAATGCTACATTTCCAATCAGCCAGTTAAAATATTTTCTCATTTCCTTCTTTGACTCCTGTCTTAGAATTATGCTACTACATTTCCAGGTAACTGCGAATTCTCCACAGAGCTGTGTGTCATCATTTTTTAATTTAATTTGGTTTAAACAAAGAATATATTTTGCATGACATCAATTAATATACAGAGTTTTTTATGGCTCAGCATATGACCTATTTTGGTGAATATTCTATGTGCACTTGAAAAACCAAAAATTCAAGGTAGGTCAATTATGCTCAATTAACTTGTCTTCTTCTACAGACTTAGAGAATTTTGGCCTATTTTTCTAATAATTGCTAAAAGATTAGTGTGAAAAATCTTTAACTGTAACTGTAGAAATATTTATATTTCCTTTCTGTTTTATCAGGTTTTGCTCCATATATTCTGAAACTCTTCTATCAGATTCATGCATGTTGTGTTTTCCTGATGAATTGACGATGTTGGTCAATAGGAAATTACCTATTTTTCTCTAGCACTCAGAATGACCTCTTTCCCAGTCCTTCACCCCTTTCCCCAGGCCCTGTGAACTTGCTGAGATGGCCCTCCTTCTCTAGAAAATGCTGCTACAGAAATCTCTTTATCACAAGGTAAAAGATGGCCCCAGAATTACTCCTCTTTCCTCCTCTCCTGACTGCCAAGCTAATGGTCTGACAAAGGAAGAAAGATACTATACACCCAACTGCTCCAAGAATTATTAGGCATGAACTAAGAGGAACCAGAGAATGCCCCAAAGATTGAACTTTGAGGTACTTAATAAAAAGGACTATAAAGTAGGACTGGCTAAGTAATAATTCATTGACCTTGAACCAGTTTCTTTAAGACACTGCATTTTACAAGTACTGGAGCAAGAACACCAACAAATGAGGTGAAATCACTCCTGGAATAGCTCTTAGAAACAGAAAAAATGAGAGCCATCCCGCAGCAATGTGGAAATGCTTGAGCTGCCCTGACAGAGAGCAGAGGATATGAGAGCAAGAGCCTAGACTTGCTCATCTTTGAACATCAGACGTAGAGTCTAGTATTTGGCACACAGTGTCTGCTAAATAAATGTTGACTAAATAACTTTACATGAAACCTTCTGCCATCACCACGCTGCTTCACACTAATTAAACACCTCTTTAATAAAGATGCCAACAAATATTAGCAGCTTACCCTTTGAGCTCATTAATTAATTTGTTTTTTTCTTGGATTATTCGCTTGTGATGCATTCGATGAAAATCACGTTCTTTCTGAGTTTTCAGCAGATCTTCCCTAGCCTTGCTGAAAAATAATAATAACTTTAAAGATCTTTGCTAATTCCTTTCTAAAAAAAAAAAAGTTATTTAGTTGTCAGTTAAAATCCACTACTGAGCAATTCCAAAGAACATTGGAAAACAAAGATTCCATTATAATTCTCATTGAAGAATCCCAATCAACACACTGTATATTGAGATGGAGGATGAATGGACCAAAACCATAAATAGCATTCATTCACATTTTATTGGAGTAAGGAAAAATGAAAGATATGCTGCTGCCAAAATAACTTATGATCCTACTTCCCAAAAGAATTTGTTTATAAAATTGAAATAAACACAAAACAGAATAATTTCAAATAATCACAAAGTGATGACTTTTCAAAATGTAAAACTTCTGAACTTGTTTAATTTTGCTTTCTTTTTCACAATTATCAGAACTAAGTAACTCAGTACATTCTCTTTTAACCATGTATTTAAAGAAAGCAAAAACAAGATATTTTTTTTCTGGTAATGCATATGAGAAATACACACCACCTGCAGATTATATTACTAACATTATTGGCAATTTGATGAGAAAGGCCTTCAAATTCAGAATTGTAATACAGAAGCATTCTTCAAGTAGATGTATATTCTGCAAATCCCTGACATAAAGCAAAAGTATTAATTTTAAGCCCAAGCTATATGCAAAAAATTAATAGAACTATTTTGCCCATGCCCATATTAATTTCAATATAAAAAATGCAAAATATAATTCGTGATGAAAAAGTAGTTGACTGTCAGTCTCAGTGAAATGACAAAGTGCCACCACATTGAAGCTCTCGTGTTCTGAAAAGAGATAAGCTGAATTAGAGTGCTACCATCTCACAAGATGATCAGAAAGGAATAAATCTGCTTCTCGGGATCACAGTATTTCAAAACACAGATTCACATAAAAGCAATGCACACACATCGATTTCTGCTTTAGGAGCCATGTCGGAGGCATCACTGACTCACAGTGACTGGGATGCTGGCAATGAAGTGGGAAGAGGTTAGGTTTTCAGGCAGCTTGATCAAGTCACATGTGACACATGGTCCCAGTATCTTGTCTATTCTTTCAAATGTCCTTCTTTGAAAATCCCCTACCCCCCCTCTTTTTAGGGAGGATGACCTGTATCATTCTGTTTTGTGTTTTTTTATTTACTTCCATTATGCCATGTCTATTGAATATAAATAAACAATGTGTCACAATACTCATGGTTCACTTCCATCATCTATCCTCCACTTCATTCCCATTCCCATATCTTGAAAGTGCTCCAAAATATTCATGAAAATATCTAGTCTTGAACAAAAAATCATCTGAGGAATATGCCAATGATAGGTGAACAAGTAATTTATTCTTTCCAGATTTTAACCCTTTGTGTGTGTGAATGAAGATGGACCAAAAAGAGAGAGAACCCCTCTGCCACCACCACATGACTAATGAGTAGGCAGGAAGAGGAGGAGAGAGCTCAATTTAAGTATAGTGATTGGAAAAGGCAGTGGCTGAGTTGACATTTAGTTGTGCAAACAGAACAACACCTGAATTCTCATTCATTTAGAACAGTGGTTCTCAACCTTCCTAAGGCCGGACCCTTGCATACAGTTCCTCATGTGGTTGTGACTCCCGACCATGAAATTTTGCTACTGTTATGCATCGTGATGTAAATATCTGCATTTTCCGATGGTCTTAGGCAACCCCTGTGAAAGGGTCGTTTGACCCCCAAAGGGGTCGCGACCCACAGGTTAAGAACCACTGATTTAGAAGAAGCATGTAAAGTGGCTTATATTCTGTCTGACATATAGAAAATACTCAGTGAATGTTACTGTGATCATGTGATCATCATCATATTACTGTTACTATTGAATATAGTAGAAAAGATATATTCCAGTCCTCTAACTAGATTTAGCTACCTAAAATAGAGGAAATGCTAGTAGGTAAATTTCCTCTACTTGACAAAAATAAATAAAAATTCACGATTATTATAAACCTATCTTTTTAAAATAATTTAAACTTTTATGAACATCTATTTTACATCTACTAAGACTGCCTTACTTCCAACAACTTGATAAATTAAATAAATGAACTCAAGTTTTACTTGTCTTATTTGAAATGTGAAGCCATAAGGGGTTGAAAAAAATACAGGTTAGGACAAGAGTAAGTTTATAGCCATTTGCTTGAAAAATAATATAATAATTAATAAATACTATAAGAATAAACTGTTTCATATACTCACAAGTGTAAAGCTACTTTTGCCCTGCCCTGTATGCAGAAAAATAATGCTGCAAAGTTTCTTAAGCACAACCACAAATGTGCAGCATTGCATCAACTCACTCTTTAAATACACATTACAGGCCTATTTGTACTCATCCAAGAAATGAAAGCATAGGAATTGATTGAAGTATTAGACCTTAAAGTTTTTCTGACCATTAAATTGGTTTTCTGAGACTTGCTTTCTGTTTGCACAAATGAAGTCTACTCAGTAAAACAATTTAAATTCATTTCATGGTGATGCTTTTCCTATTATGACCTCCCTGTGGCCCATCTGTTTAATAAAAGGAAAATAAAAGTAGTACTAAAAATATTCATAAAATACCTATAAGCAATTAATATTTTAAACTATGAAGTATTTTCTAATTATATTAGCAGAACATGTTTATTTTAAAAATAAACTTTTATTAGGGCAGAAAGCAAACATAGAGATTGTATTTCGAATATAATAAGTAAGAGCTCCTCAGTGAAACATTCTACTTAGATTTCTGCATCATAAACAACACACTTTTACATGCTTCTTCTCTTGAGGAGATGGCAAAATGACCATTTACTAGCGATTTCCCCATTTCAGCAAAGCAGCGTATCAAAATCTACTGTTAAAGTACAAAATATGAAGATACATTTGTATCCTGCTATAAAAACCTTGTCCTCAAAACTCCACATTTCCACATGTGAATGTGAGATTTAATGGTGTACTATAAATATTTTTTTGTTTTTTATTTTCTTTATTGATTAAGGTATTACATATGTGTCCTTACTTCCTACCTCCACTCATACCTTCACTTCCCACCACACTCCCTACTCATGCCCTCATCCCCTGGTGTCTGTGTCCATTGGTTAGACTTATATGCATGCATACAAGTCCTTTGGTTGATCTCTCCCCCAAACCCCCACCCTCCCCTACCTTCCCTCTGAGGTTTTGCTATCTGATTGATGCTTCTCTGTCTCTGCATCTGTTTTTGTTCATCAGTTTATGTTGTTCATTATGATCCACAAATAAGTGAGATCATGTGATATTTATCTTTCTCTGACTGACTTATTTCGCTTCGCATAATGCTCTCCAGTTCCATCCATGCTATTGAAAATGGTAGGAGTTCTTTCCTTTTTATAGCAGCATAGCATTAAGAGAATTCCCCAGTAAAATAATTTTATTAGCCAAATGGTTTTAACTATGTATTCTGGAGTAATCTTTTAACAATAGGTTTACTGGAGTATTTTGTTATAATAATTTGGCAAAGGGAAGCATATAAACACTTTTTTATTTACCTGCACTAATCAAAGCAAGCCTTCATTGCCAAGTATATTCCACATGTGCAAACTTAAGTCAATGCATTTTCTGAGAACAATACTTACGATTACCAATTATTTCATTGTCTTGAGTTGGTTATAAATGAATTAGTTTAATGCACTAAAATCAATATTGGGATAATTTTTGAATAGATAAAATGGAATTCAACTGGATTAGAGGAAAATGTTCATTATATTCTTAACCAAAAAGGATAGGGGTATACCCATGTCTAGAAAAGAAAAAAAATACTTCCTTAATTTAAGAAGCAATTACTTAAACATTAAAGTAAAAATTTGGGGGGCCTTATTATTACTTTTATTCCCACAGTGGTTATTTTTTCCCCCAAAAGTCATTGCAGTAATGGATCTTTGGAAAAGCTGGTTACTCTTTGATTTTTTATAGAAGTGAATTTTGCAAGTAAAATTAGGCCCCCATAGTAAAGTACTTAAATTTTCCTCAAAATTAATTGCAATTTAATTATAATTACCATTTATTGGGTATTTACCATGTGGCAGACATTGTGTTAAACACTTTACAATGATTCCTTCAAGGATAAGTAATATTAGCACAATTACATATGAGAAGTGAGTGAAAATATATTCTCATATCTAATCATCGGGTATTTGTGTGGCTTTGTCCACAACACCTGATCCTATATTGATATCTATTCTAAACCCAAGTTTGAGGAAGTCTAGCAATACAGAGTTTGATAGTAGCGGACTTCATTATTACTGTATTGAGACCAGCTAAATTAATCTGTAAGGCAGTTATGCAGGAGTAATAATGTTATCCATGTTTCCATCATGTCCCTCCATCAGTCTATTTTCCAGCTCCTCAAAACTATCCATTAGCTCACATTCCACTCGGAGCAAAGAGGAAATTCTTTAAAAGGCCTCTGCCACTTACCCCTGGTCCGAGTCACTATGGTCTTCGTGCCAACAAGCCAAGCTGCCCCCACCTTTTCCTTCTGGACTTGTACCTCCTCTTCCCTCGGTCTGGAATCCCCTTTTCCCAAGTTCACACATGGCCTCTCTCTCAGTATCTTCAAATATCTGAGAGGACTTCTCCCCCCAGCCTATCTGAAATAGCACCTCACTATCTCTGGCCCTTTTCCCAAGCTTTTTTCCTTCACAGCACTTACCACACCTGACACATGGTGTATCTGTTAACATCCATGTGTACTAATGGCTATTTCATTGGACATTATGGCCTGAGAGTGACAACTGTGTGACAGTAAGAAGAGAAAAGGAGAACTGTCAGTGGGGAAGGAGGGGTAGAACAGGCTGTTGTCACAGAAGTTGACAGAGAAGAGGAATGAAAAATAGTGGAAGAGGAGGGCAGAAAGCCAGACTAAAGGCTGTTCAAGTACAAGTGCAATTGTCTGTGTCCATGGGTTATGCATATCTTACTTAATGACAGACAAACATGTAAATTGACTGTACCTCTGCTATGCCTACAGCCAATCAGAGTGAGTATGCAAATTAGAAGGTCAAATATGGCGGCTGCCCAGCTGCTGCAGGTGTGGAGTGGCCAGGCGGGGCAGGATGCCTGCTATGAGAGGGAGAGCAGTGAAGGCAAAGATGGCAAATTCTGACTGGAGTGAAGGCCTAGGTCCCAGGGGTGGGGGGGTGGGAGGGTGGGGGTGGGGGTAAGGGAGGCTGGGGTTCCCAGAGGAAAACCAGTGTTGGAAGCCAAGGGAAGGAAGGCCTATTGCAGGAATCTCTTCGTGCAATGAGCCTCTAGCATGCATATAAATTCCTTGATTAATCTCTCCCACCCACCCCTATGCCCTGCCTTCCCCCTGAAATTTGTCAGTCTGTTCCATGCTTCTATGTCTCTGGATCCATTTTGTTCATCAGTTTATTTTATTCATTAGATTACACATATGAGTGAATTCAGACAACAGTGTGGTGAGGGACTCAGGGTAGGGGGACTGGGGGGGTACAGGGTGGAGAGGAAAAAAAGGCACATATATAATACTTGCAACAATAAAGATAAATTTAAAATAATAATTTAAAATTATTTTAAGTAAAGTACAATTGATGTTTTCAGGAGTAAATCAGAAAATGGAGAATTTACAATATCTATATGATGAGAATGAGAAATTGCTAGTCAAGATAAGAAACAACATAAGCAAACAGGTTCTTAATAAGACTCTTAAAAGGTTTTATGAGTCCCAGACTGAGGTTAATATTGTAGAATTTCAACCACCAAATAAAACAAGGTTTATAAAATAGTGTCTTAACTACGACAAATTTTATAATTCTAGTGATGCTTTCTAGTCTCTATTCAACCAATAGTTCTCCACTAATATGTGGCAGGTCACTTAAGTTCTAGACCTGTGCACTGAAAATTATAACTGATCTACATTTCCACATAAAAGTACAGTTATATTCTTCTCTTCCAAAAAAGAATGCCAAATTACTACATATATAATCCCTCTCTAGTATTCAGTACATAATATATTTTTACCTTTAATGTAACTATAAATGTTATTAATAATACATTTTCCCTTAAAAACATCTATAAGGAGAATTTTCAGAAGTTATTTCCCAAACTTTTTAAATCAAGTTATAGCTGACATATGACATTGTATCATTTCCAGCTGTACCACATAATGATATTATACATTTACTAGAGGCACGGTACATGAATTCATGCACCAGTTGGGTCCCTCAGCCTGGCCTGGATCCTCTTGAAATCCAGGATCTCTCAGAGGATGGCATATCGCCAGTTTAGGCCAAATGCCCATAGGCCAGGTCGATGGGCCCCACCAGTGCATGAATCCAAGCACCAGGCCTTTAGTATGCATATAAGATCTTTGGTTAATCTCTTCCCACATTCCTTTTCCCCTTCCCTCTGAGATTCATCATTCTATTCCATGTTTCCATGCCTGTGCATTGAGTGTCTGCCCCCTAGTGGTCAATGGACATCATAGCTACCAGTTGAACAGTCAAATGGTCGGATGGTGGAACAGTCACTTAGGCATATGTGTGTGTGTGTGTGTGTGTGTGTGTGTGTGTGTGTGTGTGTGTGTATATATATATATATATATATATATATATATATATACTAGTAGCTCTGCACATGAATCCATGTGCCAGTAGCTCACTAGTAACTCATTGCCACCCTTCAGTAGCTCTCCGCCCACTGCTCTGCCTCCTACTCCCCTCTCCCCTGCCCCCCCATAGCTTGCTGCCCTGCCCCTTCCTGTAGCTCTCCACTGCCCACTTGTAGCTCACTGCCCCACCCTCCTGCTAATCTGTGATCTGGTTGTTACACAGTCGGTCATTACGCTTCTTGGCATAATGGCCATTTGCATATTACATATTTATTATATTCGAAAGATTGTAAAATCATCACCAAAATAAGTCTAATTAACATCTTTCACCATATATACATATACAACATACACCAAATTTTAAATTTTAGAATATAATCTACATTTGTGGCAAGTATAGGAAAACCTCTGTTCTAAAATTGGCATTGCTTACACCAGAAAGATAATTTCATTTTTAATTTAGCAATACAAATTATATTTTAAAGTGAAATATTTTCCTTTTTCATTTCTTCTTTCATCCTTCATCACTGCTGAATTTTAAAAAATGTTAATGTGAGGACTAAAAAAAGTCTACTAGGGATGACAGCCTTTAGAGATATTGATAATAATAGCTGACATTTTCAAAGCACTCTGTGATTTACAGCTCTTTAATCTAGATTGTCTCTTTAATTATCACAGCACTCCCTAGGAGTTAATAATATTATGTATAATTACTCCCAGTTTAACAATAAGAAAGCTGAGTTAATAAGTAGCAGAATATTAGAAGCAAGGTGTTTGAACTTTAAGTTCAGTACTCTTTTCAAAGCTACTTTCTCCTAGGTAAATATTAAGCCAATAGAGGCCTGGTGCATGGATTCATGCACCAGTGGGGTCCCTCGGCCTGCCCAACAGGGATAGGGCCAAAACTGGCAGCCCAACATCCCCCACGGATCCTGGAGTGTGAGGGCACTCTGCAAAGTTACTGTTGCTCAGCAGCTCCTGCATTGAGCATCTGCTCCCTGGTGGTCAGTGAACATCATAGCTACCAGCCAGTCAGTCAGTGGCTTAGGCTTTTATATATATACTAGTGGCCCGAAGCACAAAATTTGTGTACCTTGGAGATCTCCCTCAGCCTGACCTGCACCCTCTCCAATCTGGGACCCCTTGGGGGATGTCTGACTGCCAGTTTAGGCCCAATCCCAAAGGGCCTAAATTGGCAGGTGGACATTCCTTTTGCAAGCTGGGACCACTGACTCCTAACTTCTTACCTGCATGCCTGCCTAATCACCCCTAACCACTCTGCCTGCCAGCCTGATTGACCCCAACTGTCCCTCTTCCAGTCTGATCACTCCTAACTGCCTCCCTGCCATCCTGCTTGCCCCCAACTGCCCTCTCCCTTGCTGGCCTGCTCTCCCCCAATTTCCCCCTGCCAACCTGACAACCCCCAATTGCCCTCCACTCCTGGCCTGATGGCCCCTAACCACCTTTGTCGGGCCTTGCCACCATGGCTTTGTCCAGAAGGACATCTGGAAGGTCTCTCAGAAGGTGTCCTGCTCTAATTAGCATATTACCCTTATATTAGTATAGAAAGATAGCTTTCTGATCTCTCTGATTTTTCTCAATATATCATTAAACACTACCAGTATAATCAAGACAAAATATATAATATATATGTAACCCGATACTTTTGCATATCAAATATTATTTATCATTAGAAAAGTATTTAATATCTACACCTAACTTGCTTTAAAAAATAGCCTTAATCCTAAGAGAAAAAAAACTTAAGGGTAAATTACATGAAGGGAATCCCATATTTACCACTGATTCCTATTGGAAAAAAATGTCCTCACAAGACAAATTAAAAAACTTGTGTGATGGAACATTACAATTTGAAGCAAACTTGGAGCATAACAGATATAGTTTATGAAATTTTTAAACAAAATTTCACTCTACATTTTCTGAGAACGTCTCCAATAGAAGAGTTAGACGACAGGGACACACTTCACCAAACTGCTCTGTTAAGAGACAATGTGCTTAATATTCATTCAGTGATATCATTAGGCGTCTATTAAGGGCCAATCATCTTTCCTTCAACTTTTCCATGTCAGGTAGATTAGAGCAAATAAGTGTTTTCCTTTTCTAATTTATTCAAGTTTAATTATATCAAATAAGATATATTTGAGAGATAACCATAAGTTGTTGAAACTAAAACTACATATTAGTAATAGAGAATATTTTATCAACATTTAGTAATCTTTTCGTAAATAAAAACAAATTTAATTTGAATAATATCTGTTTTAATCATGGGTTTTCAACATTAAGTTAATAACTTCACTGCTAATAGTTTACATGTGTTAGTTATAATAAATAAAATATTAATTAGCAACTTTCACCATATAAACAACCGATAATCAACTATGATTATTTAATGTTACTGGGGCAAAAGTCATTGTACAAAGAGGCTCTATTCAAAAGAAAATTAGCAAACTCAAGCAATAATCCAAAGGCTTCAGGAACTGAAACAGTATACCAGGTAGACACTGAAAAAAACTGCTGTGTCAAATTCCCAATGCTTCCATTAGGTGTCTCTACAAAGACACAGTGAGTGTCAGCCAACAGTACAAATCACTTCTGAGAAATGGAAATGAGGATAGATAGAAAGCTGGTTCTAGTAACATATTCTTCTGTGGATCATCATACACTTGTCTAAAATGTAAAATGCTAAATAGAACATCCCATATAATCTTTTGTTTATCTATTTTTTTTTGTTTTAATATGATTCTTTAACAAAGGAAGCGTTTTTTAAATGTGTTCAATAAACATTAATAGACAATGTTTGATCTGTCTCTATCCATATCTAAGCATTGATTTTCCATCTAACATTGTCTTAGAGGAGAATCACACAGGTCAACACATTGACATATTTATCTTTATGAGAATAACACTGTTTATCTAAATTTGTTCACCAAAATTGCATGTCTTCCATTAGTTTTAGGAAAAAAAGAAAGATGTGGAGAGGTTTCACTTTTAAGTGTTTCCTCTCTGTATAAATAATGTTATAAAATTAGTACATAACAGTTTCCTTTGGAGAATTTTCAAATGCTAAAATCCCTCTATCATAAATATACTAGTTTCTTCCTTCCTCTGTGTTTCCTATAATTTTATATATGTTTTTGTTTTTTTTAGAAATTAGCTTATCCTCACAGGGTAAGATTTGACAAACCATGAGAAGATTATCAAAATACAAAAGGAAGTGAATGTTATATAAAAATTAACCATCTCCTACACAGCCCTTTGCATTCTACTCTTATTGGTGAGTTGCAGTTTTGAGCATTCTGGTCATAGATTCAATTAATTTGCTAGTGACAGCTTTCATTTTCTTTCAAACTAGAACTTAAATATAATTCAGTTCTCCAGAATTAAAGCTCTGTTACATTACTTGCTGTCCACATAATTAGCCTCACTCAACTCTTTACTTTGATTTAGTCCAAAATAAATTGGTGAAAAAAGTCATTTAAAAATTAACATACTCTGCTGCCTGTTTCCAGTGCTTCAAGTCTTTCTTCAAATTTTTGTTTTCATTTTCTAAAACCATATTCTGGGAATAGACATCTGGAACATTCCCAACATCTCTAAGTTTGGTTACTCCCTTCTGTATTAATTCATACCTAGGATAAAATGGGGGTGAAAAAAAGGCTTTAAGTTGTTTCTTTCAACTGAACTGCTAAAGTTACGTACCATTCAAAAAATTAATTCTGGGGAAATGTTTATAGAAATTACTTGTATTATTACTTTATAGATTAAAATGTCAACATTCATAATACATTTTTAAATAACAATCAATAAAATGCTGGGTACAAATATCATCACGGTGCATAAAATATAATTGAATATCTCCTATGTTTCATGCACTAATCTAGACACTAGTAAAATTAACAAAATGATTCAATTCTCTAATGAACTTTCCATTCTAGTGTGGATGGTAATATGTTCTATATGAAGTAAAATAAGCAGGGTACCAGGGATAGAGAGACTGAATTGGAGGGTAGTGGTGGTGTTGACATATTTTATATAAGATGGCCAGAGAAAGTGACATATTTTATATAGGATGGCCAGAAAAATATTACTATGATTGACAAAGTGATATTTGATCCAATACCTAAGGAAATGAGAGACTTAACCAGGTGAATATGTGGGATAGTATTCTTGGCTGACAGAATTATAAAGGCTCTGAGACAAGGAAGTGCTTGGCATCCTATCTAATAAAAGAGTAATATCCAAATAGACCATACATCCACTACACCCACAGCCACACCAGCAAGTCAGGCCCACCAGCCAATGAGCAGTAGGTATGCAAATTAACCCAATCAAGATGGCTACCGCCACCGAGAGAGCAGGAGGGAGGCCTGGGTTGCCCCAGCAATGGAGGAAGCCAAGCTTTCCACACATCCTGGCTGGCCCAGGCCTTTGCTTAAGACTACAGAGTTTCAATGGCTTCTGCCACTGAGTGAGCAGAAGGCGTGGCTCCACTGCAGGCTACAAAGTTTCAATTATAGAAGATAAATAAATCCCATACATAAGGGTCTCCACTTGGGTCACCGGGGGGCATGGACAGCCTGCAAATCACCACAGGCCCCTCACCCAGGCCACCCCATGCCCCAGGGAACCCCCACTCTGATCTGTGATATCCTTCAGGGTAAACCAGTTGGCCCCCTCCCATATACTAGTCCTCTATCCTAATAATAGAGTAATATGCAGATTAACCATCATTCCAAAACACAAGATAACTGCCCCCATGTGGTCAAATATCCTGCCCCCATGTGGACCTAAAATGGCTACCACAAGATGGCCAGCAGGAGAGGGCAGTTGGGAGGGACCAGGCCTGCAATTAAGGGCAATTGTGAGCAATCAGGCCAGCAGGGGAGGGTAGTTAAGAGTAACTGGGCCTACAAGAAAGGGCAGTTAGGGGGGACCCAGGCCTTCAGGGGAGGGCAGTTAGGGGCAAACAGGCTGGCAGGGGAGCAGTTAGGCATCAATCAGGCTAGCAGGAGACTGGTTAGGGGGTTATCAGGCTGGCAGGCAGAATCAATTAGGAGAAATCAGGAAGGCAGGCAGGTGAGCAGTTGGAAGCTGCCCTTTGGGGCTTTAAGTTGTTTCTTTCAACTGAACTGCTAAATTTACGTACCATTCAAAAAATTAATTCTGGGGAAATGTTTATAGAAATAACTTGTTTTATTACTTTATAAATTAAAATGGTTTCAGGAGAGTCATGGAGATGAAAGTGAAGCCAGAGCATGCCTGAGAGAGTCAGAAAGGAGCAAGTGGCAGCAAGCTCTTCCAAGATGCATGCTGTAAAGCAGAGCCAAGAAATCAAGATGAACCTAGAAGAGGATACAAAGTTCAGGGAAATTTCTTATTTCTCTTTTTCTTTTTTAATATATGACACATATTATTGCACATCTGTATGCTTATGGGAATGACCTAGCAGAAAGGGGAAAAGTTAAAAGTGCAGTAAAGAGAGGGGGCAATTGGAGGAGCAATGTCCTGGAGTGAGCCAGAGGAGCTCGGTCCAGGAGGGAAGAGGGAGCCTCAGGTGTCAGGGGAAAGGGAAGGCAGGACAGAGGCATTCTCTCCCAGAATGCTTTTGGAGAGAGGGAGTCAGGGGTCATGGCACTTCTATTTTCTCAATGAAATAAGAAGAAACATCAGAGAAGCATTTATAGATTTGTAAATCATTATATTTTTAATCATTATATGTAGAAATTAATAAAACTAAATAAAAAAACAATCAAGTAATAAAAACATTTCAAGTGATAAAGTAAACACATCTTTATAAAGCTTGCTGCAAGTGGGCAGAGCATTAGTTTTAAAATGTTTAATTATCAGTACTTTCATGTTATAAATCTTAACTTTAGTGTTATTACACATTAATAATCATATGTTATCTGAAATTAAAAAAAAACAGTGAGAGAAAGGTTAAGATAATTGAATCATAATAAGTAATATTTGCCATGATTTCTAAAACAGCAAATTGATAACCATTTAATCATAAATTCACTTTTTATCCATATTTCAGATGTGATTTATACTTATCTCAGAAGAAAAGACATAAGGATTGATTGAAGTATTGGACCACAAAAATTTTCTGAGCATAAAATTGGTTTCAGCAACTTCCTTTATTTAATGCAGAAAAAAATCACTAAAAAAATTACTTTAGTAAGAAACAAAAAAATGTGATATAGAGTCCTCTAAAATAAACACTATGTAAATAATATGTGGTAAAAATTAAGTAAAAATCAAACATATTACCACATCTATATTTAAGACATTCAAAAGTTACTTTGCTAAGGAAAATTTATACTATCATGTAAAACTACTAAAGCTGACTTTAAACTCACTAAAACTAGTATCATACTATAAGGTAATAAGTAATTATAATCTACAAACTGGAAATTTCTCAGTAAAATTTGCATATTATTGCATGAGATTTTTGGTTCTGTGTGTGTATTTTACTTTTGTAAACAAATTTATTCAGAGAGAGGAATGGGGAGAGAGAGAAATACCAATGATGAGAGAGAAACATTAATTGGCTGCCTCCTGCACACCTCCCTACCTCCACCCCTACCTAACCCACCCAATTTCCTACACCCTCCTTCCCAGGGGGATCCAGCCTAAAACCCAGCATGTGCTCTGACCTAGAATAGAACCATGACCTGATTCATGGGTCAATGCTCAACACTAAGCCATACCGGCCAGGCAGTGTGTGTATTCTAAAGAAATATCCTGGTCTTCTTTATTCCTTCCTCTTTAGTCACTTCTCTTAGATTAAGACAGAAAACTATTCATATATAAGTGTTAGGAACTAGAAATACAATTTACTACCAATAGACTTGCCAATTAATTACTGCCAATAAATTTACCTTAAGGTCGATAAACTAATTACAGTTCTATACAAATTGAGTAAATACATATATTTCATGGAGAAAGTATATAGGCTTTTGTAAGATTTGTGTATATAACAGAAGACTTTAAGACCCACTGCCACAAATGGACACGAATATGCTAGAATTTCAGTGAATATATATACAGTGCAATAAGAGTATGCATCATTTTTCCCTTTGTGATGACTTTTGTTCCAATAAAATCTTCTTTATGAAAATAAAAGGTGGGCTAGAGTTGGCTTAAGGGTCTCAGTTTGTGGACCTCAAATTAAATAATTTATTTCAATTACTATTTGAGAATTGAAAGGACACAAATCAAATTTCAGTATCCAAGTTTTTTTTTTTTTTGAATATTTCTGTTTGTTTTACAATGGAAAAACATTGGTTGCCACTCTTTGTAAGATGCAAGAATTCCTGGCAATGGTATATGTTTTTCTCCATAATAAGAATGATAGAAGTACTTATTTAACTTTCCTATAATCCTATTATGTAGAATATGTAAATGCTTCTGGTCAATGTCAAAATGTTACACGTGAAATAAAAGTATCCAATACAGTATACTAATCTTAGTATAAACTATGTGCAATCTCGTCACTAACTGGCCATCAGGAATGAGAATAAAATTATTAGAACCACAGTACGACTAGACCCAAATGATAAGGTATTTTATATAAATTTTACTTTATGACTGTAATATTATGCTAAATGGTATGCTTACTTAGGGTTCTAAAATTCCTGGCACAATTGCAGTTTTCTAACATTTCATTTCAATTTCAATTGATAAATCTCCACAGACAATACGGCAAGCACCTAATTGTTAAGAGTATACTTGCTTCCACATGTCTCCAAGAGAATGATATCACACACATACTGACCAAACATGGAAGCACCACATGCCTCCTCCCAGAAGAAGAAAAGGTAATGGGACCACATTAATCTTTCATTTCATTAGTGCCACAAATTAACCATCTGTCTACTTGTACAAAAATATATTTCTAATATATTTCTAATTATTTTTAGGGACATTTTTATAAAAAACATTCACATAATTTCCAGATTTAATAGGAACAGTATTACTTTCTTCCATCAAAATTGTTCTTTTACCTGAATTATAATAATGAAAAATGGTTCTCCTCATTTAATGCATTAACATTATATATGCAACCAGCATGGCTCAGTGGTTCAGCATCCATGGTTCAATTCCTAGTCAGGGCATGTGCCTGGGTGCAGGCTGGATCCCCAGTGTGGGGTGTGCAGGAAGTAACCGATCAATGAATTTCTCTCATCATGGATGCTTCTATCCTTTTCCTCTCTCTTCCTCTCTGAACTCAAAATATGTATTTAAAAAAAAAAAACTTATTTCTTCTATGTGCATGGTCCAAGTTGATGAGAAGCAAAAAACAAAGAGAAAATAAAAATTACATACACTTGGATTAGTAGAAATTGCAAATTACCCCTATATTTAAAACTAGGATTAACTAAAAAACATTATAAACATCTTTTCATGGCATAGCGCTCCCTCTTTCTATAATATGCAATGGCTTTTAAAAATAAAAATTTCATATCTGATTACTTGATAATATTTTGTTAAAGAATAGGACACTGCACTTTAGCTGGTTTGGCTCAGTGGATAGAGCATCGGCCTGCCAACTGAAAGGTCCCCGATTCAATTCCCATTGAAGGTACATGCTTGGGTTGCAGGCTCGATCCCCAGTAGGGCAAATGCAGGGAGCAGCCCATCATTGATTCTCTCTCATCATTGATGTTTGTCTTTCTCTCCCTTTCCCTTCCTCTTTGAAATCCTTAGAACAGGACACTGAAAACATGTCTGGTGACATTCCTGCTGCAGCAAAGGAACAAAGACAGCATGTCCGCTGAGGTTGATAATCAATAAGTTATTAAAATTAAATCATGACAAAAAAAAATCTTGCCTTTAAGCATCATTTGAAAATGTTCCCACTTTACTTTCTAAATGAAGGAAAACTTTTAGAAAATGAATTGATCATTTGTGTGAGTAGAGAAAGTCAGAATATTACACTATGCTATATAATAAAAGAGTAATATGCAAATTGACCCTAACTGCAGAATGCCTGGGAACGACCAGTCACTATGGCACCCACTGACCACCAGGGGTCACTCAACACAGGAGCTGCCCCTTGGTGGTCAGTGCACTATCACAGGAGAGTTCCATTCAGCCACAAGCCAGGCTGACAGCTGCTAGCACAGCGGCAGTGGTGGGAGCCTCTCCATTTCCATGATAGCAGGGAGTGGGCCTAAGCCATCAGTTGGACATCCCCTGAGGGTTCCCAGGCAGCCAGAGCGACATCTGACTGCCAGCTTAGGCCTGATCCCCCAGGAAGCAGGACTAAGCTGGCAGGTGGACATCCCCTGAGGGCTCTGGGCTGCCAGAGGGATGTGTGACTGCCAGCTTAGTTCACCAGGCCTCTAGTAAGTAAAATAAACAAAGTTAGTACTGTTAGTACTCAATGATGGAAATAAAACCCTTACAAATTACGCAGAAGGTATTAAGGAAAATATTTCATAAAATAGCTTTGTATTATATGACTCCAGGAGATATTCCATTTTCTAGATTTTTAAATATCACCTAATATTTTTATTTCAGAAGGATGATATTCTGATTATGTGTACATATATGTTTGAGTGAATGTGCTTTTGTGTGTGTTTGTGTGTATGTGTCTGTATGTTGTGGTATCAGCAGCGGGGATGGGAAAGGTTTCCATCCATTTCATCCATCTTGCATACACTGAGTGACTTCAGTCTGAAGGCAGAGGTAGAGAGAGAGAGAGAGAAACATTAATGATGAGAGAGAATCATTGATTGGCTGCCTCCTGTGCGCCCCCTATAGGGGATCAAGCCCACAGCCCAGGCATGTGCCCTGGGCCAGAATTGAACCTGAGCCCGTCAGTCCACAGGCTGATGCTCTATCCATTGAGCAAAACCAGCCAGGGTGACTTCAGTCTTATAAAAGGGTTAAAGTGTACATGTTAAATGTTAGTATTTCTAAGAACTATTTATCTACATTACTGTTTACCATTCAGATTGAAAGCAATCAAGAGTTCTGGTCATTCCCATTTTGATCAGGAAATTGCAGAGAAAGTCTTCTATTGCTTCAGGTACTACGTGTTTTGAAGGAAGAACTGTTTTCTGCTCCTAAAATTTAAATGTGTAATTAATTATTTTGAAAACATCAAATCTTTCACTTAATGGCATTGATTCATTTGCTGATTTGTTCATTTAACTGTATTTAACTTTCCCAAAACCATGAGTCTACACTTGCAATCATTAATGAACATTTTAAAAGTCCTCATTGAGTAGATACTATTGCATCTTCTAACATAGAAGAGTATAGATCTTATTTATAAACAGATGCAATAAAATAATAACAAAAGAAAGTTGGGTTCATAAGTAATAAGTATTCTTTGAAACAGAAAACCATGGCACAACTCAAAGGTAGTTTTTGAAGATAAAATACTATATAAATAAAAAACAAATTAGGCCGTGCTGGTTTGGCTCAGTAGAGAGAGCATCGGCTTGCAGACAGAAGGGTCCCAGTTTCTGATCAGGAGCATGTGCCTGGGTTGCAGGTTGATCCCCAGTAGGGAGCATGCAGGAGGCAGCCAATAAATGAATCCCTCTCATCATTGATGTTTCTATCACTCTCTCCCTCTCCCTTCCTCTCTGAAATCAATACAAATATATTTTAAAAATACAATACATAATTGATATGCTTATCATAAAAAGAACCCATAATTAATTTTCAAAGCTAAAGGGCAATTTTTGTAAATTTTTTATGCACAGCATCATTCCACAAAAGAACTGAATAAAACAGTTACATAGAAGTTAAATGAGTGTCAATCAGCTATAAATATGCCAGAAATCTAGAAAGTTAATTCTTGCAAGATTGTGATAAAAAGAAGACTTCTGAAAAATTGATGCAAAGAATTACTGATATTTGGCTCAGTAGATATGACAGCTACCCCATTGTCTTCCTTTGAATTTACAAACAGATTCCAGCATGCTATCAGATACAAAGAGGCAATTGTAACTCAGGTCATAATATTTTCATTCTATGATTCTATCCATTCACTTACTCAACTGCTTTTCATTTAGTTCCTCCTTTGTACTAAGCACTATGGTAGGCATATCTACCTTACTTACCAAGTAACAAAATGAATGAGTAATACATGGTGTATTTTTTTAAATCCCTCTTCACTTAATGACAGAAAGCAAGAGATGATGAGCAGTGGGTAAACTGATCATCATTCAAAATGCTGTATTTTGAAATTATTTCTATATTGCATTGAGACCTTGTTATGTCTAAATAGAAGGGAACTATATCTATAGGATGCATTAGAAAATGCAGTTTTACTAAGAGCTAGAGACCTATCTTGATAACAGAATATAATCAATTCCATATTCAAGAACTCCACCTCTTGAGGTTGTTTGCTTTGCATTGTTTTGATTTTTTAACAGACAGATGTTTTGGAAAGGAGTTACTGGATTTCTAGACAGAAAAAGTCTACAAAATATGAAAAGACTGACACAGGTGGAATGTGGAGTGACGTCTATTACACACTATTTTGCATTGAGGAAGTCAAGTCTGTTACTAAATAAGAATATCACAATTTCCTTTACATTTCTTTAGCGAAAAAGGTT
The DNA here is from genome assembly GCA_004026805.1 of Lasiurus borealis. Classification (NCBI taxonomy): domain Eukaryota; kingdom Metazoa; phylum Chordata; class Mammalia; order Chiroptera; family Vespertilionidae; genus Lasiurus; species Lasiurus borealis. Next base: position 17,512 of record PVJN01016780.1, on the reverse strand, counting down.
TCAACATTTTTAAAATTCGTCCTTCTTAATTAGTGTTGGTATAAAATATTAAGCACTTTAAAATACTTGGTTATTATCATTAAATTGTTATGAACTTTTAAATGAGTTTTCAATTTTACAGGAACGCCATCCTTGTATTTACTTTTAACTGGTGATATTACAATCATAAAACATTCTCCACCATATTCTTTAGTGATATTAGTTCATAGGCCTCACAAGGAAAAATATCATAACATATTGGGCATTGCCTACGAGCTAAATATTTCTATAGAGGGCCAGGGAAGGCAAAGACAGAGAATGCTTATAAAGCAGATTATTGACTCTGCATACAATATCAAATTCTGTACATAAGTGTTGTAAATCCTTGGTTTAATCTCCAATTAAACAGGCAGAGTTCTGAGGGATAGTGTCATTTATTTTAGTCATGCAAGAGTGACCACATTGTCGAAAATGATAAACCAAAGAAGAGTAAATATGATTACTTATCTAAAGTGAATGTTTGAAGACAGATAAATGGAAGTAAAAAAGACATATCAGATGCTAAGGCTGCATTTAACAAGTGAAGTACTTGAAATGTGAACAACTTGCAAAGTTTCACGTAGAAATTTATCACTGGTAAACTATAGGCTATGGTTATGTTCAAACTCACCAAAATCTGAATATCTGTATTCTGTTCTTGAACCATCTGAATTGCTTTTGCCAGATCCTCTTCACCCTCTGGAATGCTAAAATTGTCATCTGGTATCTAAATCACGAAGAAAGAGGATAGAAAGGGTTAGCAAGAAAATACATTATTTCCTTTCAGAACTGATTTTTCCTCATAAAACAAAGGATCAAAGAAATATATTTTATGTAAGACATCGTGTAATTTTGAAGATCTATGATAAATGAATAAATATCAAGCAGAAAGCTTTGATTTTCTTTTAAACATCGCTCAATGTCACTTCTAATAAACACAATGTTAGCTTATGAGCAACTGCATCCTATATAATAAAAGGCTAATATGCAAATCGACCAAAATATGATGTGCACTGACCACCGGGGGGCAGACACTCAATGCAGGAGCTGCCCCCCGGTGGTCAGTGTGCTCCCACAGGGGGAGCGCTGCTCAGCCAGAAGTCGGCTCATGATTGGCCAGCGCAGCGGTAATGATGGGAGCCTCTCCCACTTCTGCAGCAGCCCTAAGGATCCCTTGGGGCCTCTAATCCTATCTAACAAAGAGGGAATATGCTATTTGACCATCATGCCCTCACTAAGATGGTGGCACTCACAGCCAATGAGGAGGGAATATGCTAATTGACTGCCACCCCCTCAAAGATGGTGGCACCCACAGTTATAAGATGGTAGTGCCCAGTTCCCTCAGCCCTAACAGAGTCCCCCAGTCTTTTCAACCCAGCCAGGGTTGTGGGAGATGCAGGGTACAGCAGACCCGCACTCAGTCCCCCAGCTGCCCAGCTGATGCTCGAGGTGCAGGCAAGCCTCAGATGATGGCTTCCCAGCCTCCCAGGGTTACCAGACACTCAGGTAACCAGAGCCAGCTGGGGCTTGCGCTGCTGGCAGTGGCAGCAGCAGAGGTATGATGGGGACATCGCCCTCCCCTGATCGCTGGGTCGCCTCCTATCCCTGAGGGTTCCCAAACTCTGAGAGGGGGCAAGCTGGGCTAAGGGACCTCCTCCTCCAGTGTATGAATTTTCATGCACTAGGCTTCTAGTTTAACTATAATAACAAATGTAGACTAACAATAGTGCTGAAAAAAAATGTTAGGACATCTAACTGTTACCATTCTCTCTTCACCCCGGATTTTTCTCTCTCATTACGCTTTCTTAACTACTACTAGCAACTACACACCTCTAGTTTATTTTAAAAATAAAATAGCCAAAACTGGTTTGGCTCAGTGGACAGAACATTGCCCTGCAGACTGAAAGGTCCCAGGTTTGTTTCTGGTCAAGGGCATGTACCTTGGTTGTGGGCACATCCCCAGTGGAAGGCATACAGGAGGCAGCTGATCAATGCTTCTCTCTCATCAATGTTTCTAGTTCTCTATCCCTCTCTCTTCCTCTCTGTGGAAAATCAATAAAATATATTTTTAAAAAATAAAAATAAAAAGCAAATAAAATAAATTTTACTGCTTGAATGTTAAGCTATTGGAAGAATATAATCTAGTCTAATAATAATATTAGTGATAGTTAACACGTATTGCATGCCTATTATGTGCTTATTCCAGTTTAAGGCTTTTACTATTATTCAGTAATTTCATGTGGTGTGTATCAATATGATCCCCATTATACCAGCAGTAATAACAAGTCTGTGTTCTGTATTTGTTCTGTCTCCTGCTTTCCCAGGCCAGAAATTGCTAGGCTGGCATCCACACAGTTTCATTCACATTTTCTGCATCCCAGGAGTCTCTAGCCTCCAAGTCTTAGGAATAATGATAGATCCCACTGGAGCAGTGAATTAAAGGAAAGCTGTTAGACAGTAAGCACATTAGAGAGAAGTATAGTTAAGTTGGAAGGAAGCATAAGATCTGCACTCCAGTTAGGTGGTAGAAATTTGGGAAACTCGACCAAGAGCAGATTGGATTATGGTAAATGCCTATTCGATAGAGAAGACATTCTGTATGGATCCAGAAGTAGGTTATAAGGAGTTGACTCTGAAGGACAATTAATAAGAAAGTACAAATGACCAAAAGTTTTAATCAATCAAAATTTTTATGAGAATTTTCATCCCTCATTCTTAACTAGCTAATATGGATAAAAAAAATAACAACTCTTGCCTAGCCAACATGGCTCAGTCGTAGAGTGTTGATGTATGAACCAGGAGATCAGGGTTCCATTCCCAGTCAGGGCACATGTATTGGTTGTGAGTTCTATCCACAGTAGGGAGCATCATTGATTATTCCATTTCTCTCCCTTTCCCTTCCTCTCTTAAATCAATAAAAACATATATGTATTTTTTAAACTAGCAACTCTTAAGGAAAAAAGGAATAAATATGTCTCAAGAACAACCATAATGCATTTACCGAGTACTCAAAATTAACAAAAAAAAGACTGAATTTGAAGATGGCATTGTAGGTAAATGTCTGTACTTGTCGTGTCTCACAACCACATCAAAATTACAACTAAAATACAAAACAACCATCATCCAGAATCACTGGAAAGCTGGCTGAATGGAAGTCCTACAACTAGAGAAGTAGAGAGGAGAGCACACTAAGACTGGTAGAAAGTATAGAGATGAAAAACGGGCTGGTGCCACTTTTTTAATTGGGAGGGAAATCATCTCTGCAGAGGCCGCACTGAGGAGTAAGAGGTTCCAGAGCTTGGGAAAGAAGTCCCAGAGGCAGTAAGAACTACAGTTTGTAAAAATGAGTGCATATTGGGGCACAGTGACACTCAGGCTGCTAAAAACCCAACTGTTCCTCTTAAAATGCTGACAGCAAGAACTGAACTTACAAGGTCCTGCTTCCTCTGAGCTCCAGCACCAGGGTGAGGTTGTGGGGGACACAGAAACACAGGAGGAGAAACTGGATTATCTGACATCTAGGCAGGAACTCGGGGGCAGCTTTCTCCCAGACAGAGATGCTCGCAGGGATCATTGTTCTTATGCTGGGACCTTCCCAGTGGCAAGGTTGACTGGCAGCCATTTCAGGTTGCTCTTCCTAGTGATCCCCTAAGACTCTGCCTCATCCAGTGTACAACTTCACACACACTGTGCAGCAGCTCTTGTATATGAATGGCCTGTCCTTGCTCAAAACAGTTACAGTTGGGTCAGGGAGCCCAAACCTATCAATAAAAGTCCCAAGACCCAGCACCAGCACCAGCCTGCCTTGCCTCACAGCTGGGCCTTGTCTGGACACTTCCATACCCCATACAAAGAGGAGGAATCTGCAGATCTCTCTGTAGCTCCTACTGGGTGGCCCCAGGCAGTGCCCAACTTTGCACCTCCCCAGAGACGCAAGAGCCACTGTACTCAGTGGTCAGTGTCAGAACATGCCAGATTACAACTCTACACATCCATAAGAGACACTCAAGGGGCTCCAAAGCCCCACTGAAGCAAATCCTGCTCCTTAGGAGTGTCTCCTGCACAGCAACTCTCCCACTGTAGTTGTAGCTGGTCCTCACGGCCAATTGGCCTAGAGTGAAACTCCTCCCAGTGACACCAACATCAATCAAGGCTCAACTACAACAAGACTGTGTTCATAGCCCACAAAGAGGTACATCTAGAGCTCCCAGCTTAGCTGATTTAGGAGGATGAGCCACTGGGTCCTATAGAATACCTCCTACACAAGGCCACACTACCAACTCAAGGAGATAGAAGCTCTATCCAATAACTAGGAAGAAACAGAGCAAAGCAGCCAAAATGCAGAGACAAAGAAACATGTCACAAATGAAAGAAATAGAAGAAAATAAATTACTAGGTATAGAGTTCAAAACTATGTTTATAGAGTTACTCAAGAATTTTCTAGAAACCTCAAAAAGATATGGGGAAGGACCAATTAGAAATCAAGCATACACAGAGTGAAAAAAATAATAATATGTAAGGATTCAATAGTAGAGTAGAGCAGTGGTCAGCAAATTCATTAGTCAACAGAGCAGCAAACCGGGCTCACGAGCCACTATGGTTTGCTGACCACTGGAATAGAGGATTCTGAGAATCAAATCAACGATTTGAAATATGAGGAAGCAAAAAACACTTAATCAGAAGAGCAAAAAGAATAAAGAATCCAAAAATATGAATATAGTGTAAGGAGCCTCTGGGACAACTTCAAGTGAACTATCATTCACATTATGGGGGTGCCAGAAAAAAATAGAGTGCCATATAAAGAAAACCTATTTAAAGAAATAATGACAGAAAACTTCCCCCACCTGGTGAACAAAAGAGATTTACAAGCTTAGGAAGCTCTGAGAGTCCCAAACAAAAGGAACCCATAAGAGGACCACATTAAGATATATCATAATTAAAATGCCAAGGGCTAAATGCTAAGAGAGAATCTTAAAAGCAGTTTTTTTACCTACAAGGGAATGCCCATACGACTGCCAGTTGATTTCTTAACAGAAACTATGTAGGTCAGAAAGAAGTGGCAAGAAATATTCAAAGTGATGAATAGCAAAAACCTATAACCAAGATTAATCTACCCAGCAAAGGTCAGATAAAGAGCTTCACAGACAAGAAAAAGCTAAAGTTCTTCAGCACCGCCAAACCAGTATTTTATGAAATTTTGAAAGGTATTATATAAGAAGAAGAAAAAGATAAAAAATATGAACAACAAAATGGCAACAAATACATACCTATCAATAATTAAATCTAAAAATCAAAATAAACAAATAAGAAATCTAATGAACAGAATAAACTGGGTGAATAAAATAGAATCAGAAGCATGGAAATAGAACATATTGATGATTCTCAGAGGAAAGGGGGAGGAGGGGCCTAAAAGAGATTAAACGAAGATCTTATATGCATACTAGAGACCCAGTGCATGGATTCGTGCACTGGTGGGGTCCCTAGCCCTGACCTGTGGGGACTGAAACCGGTAGTCTGACATTCCCTGAGGGATCCTGGGGTGCAAGAGGGCACTCTGCCATGTTGCTGTCACTGGGAATTTCCTGTGTTGAGTGTCTGCCCCCTGGTGGTCAGTGTACATCATAACTACCAGCCCCAGCCGGTAGACCAGTCAGCCAGTTGGCCAGCTGCTTAGGCTTACCTATGGACACAGACTATAGGGTGGCGAAGGCCTGGGCTGGGGCAAGAACCTGATGGAGGGGGGCAACAGGGAGCAAAAAGGAGGGGCATCTGTAATAATTTCAACAATAAAGATTAAAATCAACAAATAAATAATTACCTCTTCATATTCGTAATCATCTTCAGATGTTTCAGTTATGGTGACCTCTGAACATCTTGTCAAGTTTTAATCTCAAAACATATGGAACAAAATTTTTACATTTAAAACGGATTTATCCTAGAAGTGGGAGATCTAATTATCTCACCAACTTGGTGAGATAATACATTTCAAAATTGTCATCAATGAAAGTTATTTAAATCTCTGCTTTTTTCTTATATGTATTTCTCAATTTTAAAAGGAAAGGCAGGCTAATTTTCAAGCAAATATAAACTTATACCGTAATCATAATTCGGTACATAAATTATCAAGAAATAAGCATTAAAATATCAGAAATCATTCTAGTTAAAATTATAACAACACTGCTGTAAGAATTTTAAAATTGTTAGTCTAATTACAAATGAAAACTTCTACAGTTATCTTGTTTTCTTTTCCCTTCCAATGTTCAGAGTTAGTTATGCCAAGTTTAAAAGGTATTGAACACTTTAATGCACAGTAATGGTTATGAAAATCAAAGATGATATTAGCCTAGTTGTCATTTTGCTGCTGATTATAAGAAATGGTCCCTGCTATTCTGTCTTCCAAGAGTTAGCTGAAGGTGCATATACCAACTTATGTTGTTCATAATAAGAACTGACAACATAGTATTTAATAGAGGCTAGATGCTGTCTGAAGGGTTTTACTGGTACATGTATTAACTCATTTCATCCTCATTCTATGTATGAAGCTGGAACCAGCAGCATCTCCATTTCACAGATCAGGCTCAAAGGCACAGACTGCACAGCGAGGACCTAACAAACCTGCAAATAAGTCCCAGAAACTCCGGTTTCACTAGGCACTACTACCTCTCTGTCGTTCTGTATGGGTTTTCTGTGGATGGAAACACTTTGGGCCTTTGCCAATTATTTTCCACATAGTTCTAAACCTCTAAAGATAGGAAATACATTTATTTATGTATGTATGAATGTATGTATGTATGTATGTATGTAAGTAATATATTCTTGCTACTCAGCCTCATCATAAGCAATAACTCCTTAGTATTTGTCTTACTATTTGAAGAGACACATAACCAGCACTTAGGAGCCAGGTACCTATCCAAGAGCTGTATTTTATGGTCAAACATGAGTGTCTCTCCCAAAAATATGGTGAAAAGTAATTTAGGATAAAAAAAAATGAGTAATTCACAGTAGACTAAGCAAACATACACACACACACACACACACACACACACACACACACACACACATGTTGCATGTCTACAATCCATCTCCTAACCTGAAATTCACCCTTCTTGAATACCAGGAGTGAAGTGCATACCTTTTAAAACATGCTACTTAAAGTTCTTCCAAATGTGCCCGATGCTGTTTTGCAAAGCCACTCTGATACTTTCAGGTCTTTCTTAAGTTAGAACCTCATTTCTAGGTACCAAAATCAGTATTTTTTTTTAACTTATTGCAGTATAACAAACTCCAAAAAACTTTGGGCTTAAGAAAAAAAAAACACAATAAGCATCCATGATCTCATCTTTTCTGTGACCAAGAATTCAACAGTGGTTTAGCTGAAATATTTTTATTTGGGGTGACTCATGACGTCTCAGTTAAAGTGGCAGTCAGGGTTGTAGTCACATGAAGGCTAAACTGAGGGAACAGGATCTATTTCCTGAAGCTTCACTGATATTGTGTGGAGGACTCAGATTCTCCCATGTGGGTCTCTCCACAGGCTTCTTAAATCTCCTGAAGATGTGGTGGCTAGCTACCTCCAGAATAAGCAATAAGAAAACGAAGTGGAAGACACAATTTCTTTTATGAACAGCCACAGGAGCATGTATTCAACATACCATTGGTTACCCAGGTCAACCCTATTCAGTGTGAGGACACTATACAAGAGCATTTACACCAGCAGGTGGGAATCACTGGGCATTATTTTGCAGGCTGGCTACTATATTACCTTATAGGGTTTTTTAAGGGTAGTAAAGGAATTAACATATGTAAATCATTTAGAAGAGTGCATGGCTTACAGTAAAGGCTACAGACAGTGTTTGTCATTACTGTCCACGTTCTGGAAAGAGATGAGTACCTGTGGAAAAATTCTCGTAAGTCTCCCATGGCCCCGTTCCCCCATATGTTAAGGTAAATGGATGAACGCATTCTAAATCTTCCTCCTTCTAAATTTATATTTACCTGCCACACTTTCACTTAGTGAGATAACATTTCCCAAACATCAGATACAGGAAATCAGTCTTTTTTAAATATCTTGATTTTTATTGTTGATGATATTTCCCCCTCCACCTAATTCTCTCCCTACCCCCTTTCCCTCTGGCCATCACTACACTGTTGTCTGTGTCTATAGATTATGTATATATGTCCTTTGGCTAATCTCTTCATCTTTCGCCCAGTCCCCACGTATCCTCCTTCCCTCTGACAGCTATCAGAACTTTCAATGTATCCATGCCTCTGTTTCTACCTTGTTCGTCCTTTTATTTTGTTCATTAGACTTCACATGTAAGTGAGATCATACTGTTTTTGTCTTTCTAGGACTGGCATAATAATCTCTAGGTCTATCTATGCTGTTGCAAAAAAATAAAAGTCAGCCTCTCTTTTATGGAAAAGTATGCTCTCTTCTGAGAGACAACTATTAGAAATTGATTTTGTAAGCAATCACCTGTCATTAAGTCTCCCAAAAAGCAATGCTGTCCTTCATCACTGTTCATACCATAAAAAATTCCACACAAAAAGTAAATATTCTATAATTAGCTGGATGGACTTGATAATTGCAAATAAAACAACTGCTAACAAATTATTGTGAGGAAGAAAGGTGAAAGCAGAGGTTGTAAAACATAACAGTATGTAGAGGAAAAACGTGATTTGTTCTAAAAGCTTTGGAAATATATAACAACATCTGAATGCTCTATCCCGAAAATAATCTAAGCAATGGATTTTAATCACTAGTAAAATATTCTGTTTCCACACAATTAAAGGAGATTTAGAAAAAATAGCTATCATTTTGTAAAACTTAAAATGTACTATCACATGGAACATAATCATATTTATTCTCATAACAACCTTGTGAGATTGAATGGCACAGATATACTCAACTTCAAAAAAAGAAAAACTGAATCAAATTGAAAAAAAAAACTGAATCAAACATATTAATAAATTTGCCCAAAATCAGATAGTTTTGAGTGACAAAGACATATTTCTTGAATATAAATGTCAGGAATTTTCAACCAAGCTATATTATTTCTGTAGTGACATAATAAGAATGGGCAATTTTTGCCAAAATCCTAGGTAAAAAACTCAAACCTAGTTGTTTTCCAAACTCTGAAGAAATAGTATGGACAGCTAAATAGCTCAATGTGAATTCCTTAAAGAAGGGAGAAGTACAAAAGGTCTAGAGACCCCAAAATTAAATTAACCAAGGCCAAGAGATTAATGAGACAAAAGATCAGGAAAAGGACAAAAACCCAAAAATAGGAACTGTATCCTCTTTGATTGATATGTTTAGTATCCACGATATAACTTGAACAGATCTTCCCACAAGTAATTCAGCTGAAACGTGATGTTTCAGTGTTGCTGAGAAATAAGTGTGTGCTGGCATGTATGTTGGCATGCATCTGTCTATCTGGCTAGCAACACATGGACAAATGCATGAACGAATCCCAAAATGGTACTGTGACAGTTTACAAATATGCATACATTACATGATATAAAAATGAATGCATATAAAAATTGGAGAAAAAAGGAAATAAGCAGAAAGAAAGAAAAGATGCAGCGCATGCCATGAGTCTCATAATTTCCTGAAAAGCAGGCCACAGGTTTGACTCTCAGCTCCCCAGAAGTCAGGGTGAGAGGGAGGACATAATCAGATACAAACTCAGTATCCACCCAATGAAAACAGATGAATTTCTCAGTAGATGTACGGCAGTTTCTGGTTCCAAAGCATGAATAACGTACAGTCCCAGATTCTCATGAAGAGGACACTGGAGGTTGTACAGATGCGGATCCCTTTGGCCCTCAGAATGCCAGAAAGATGGCGTAAAGATTCTGACAGAGCTGAAACCGGTTTGGCTCAGTGGATAGAGCGTCGGCCTGTGGATTGAAGGGTCCCAGGTTCGATTCCAGTCAAGGGCATGTGCCTTGGTTGTGGGCACACCCCTGGTAGAAGATGTGCAGGAGGCGGCTGATCGATGTTCCTCTCTCACCAATATTTCTAACTTTCTCTCCCTCTCCCTTCCTCTCTGTAAAAAAACAATAAAATATATTTTAAAAAAATATTCTGACCGAACACCCCATATGGAAAGCACTGCTTTAGAGGCGGAATCGCCAGTGTGGAAATAGGTCATCAGAATTGTCTGGAACAGCGGTTCTCAACCTGTGGGTCACGACCCCTTTGGGGGTCGAACAACACTTTCACAGGGGTCGCCTAAGACCATTGGAAAACACAGATATGATTCATAACAGTTGCAAAATTACAGTTATGAAGTAGCAACAAAAATAATTTTATGGTTGGGGGTCACCACAACATGAGGAACTGTATTAAAGGGTCGTGGCATTAGAAAGGTTGAGAACCACTGGTCTGGACGATAAAGCCTTCACAGATGAGAAAGTTTCCCAGGAAAAGTAGAACCACAGCAATCAAATATCCTGGATGAGCTTACTCTCCAGAAAATGTCCCTCCCATTAAGCTGGGCACAATTCTCGTGGAATGTTCTTCCCACCGTAGAATAATAAGCTGGCATCCGGCTTAAAATCAGTTTACTAATGCTAAGCTACTCTGGCCTTTACAAAGCTCCCTTCCCTTTATCTACCTAGCATCCCTTCAAAAAGCATCACTGAACTCCAGGTGGGAAATTCCCTGTTTTCCCAGCCTGGGTCTTGCCGGCCTGTTTGAGCTTGACTTGACACTTGTCCTGGGCCTGCTTTCCTGCCTGCTCTTGCCGAGGCGACCGGTCGCCTGTGGCTCCCCTTTCCCGCCCCGTCTGCAGCCACCATCCACCACCATGCCTACTTCCAGGCCGGGTTCCGTGTCCTAGAGGCACCGCCTGGACTCAGGCCAGGCTCCCACTTCTCCACATCCCCCCTCGCCCTGGCAGGAATGGATAGTATGTGTGAGTTTGCACAGCATGACCCAGCTCCCTGGTCCTCAGTCAACACAGGTGAACTCATGGGCACTTTCTGCACTAGCAGAATCTTCACAGATCCTGACCCTCTAGATCAGTGGTTCTCAACCTTCCTAACGCTGCGACCCTTTAATACAGCTCCTCACGTTGTGGTGACCCGCAACCATAAAATTATTTCCGTTGCTACTTCATCACTGTAATCTTGCTACTGTTATGAACTGTAATGTAAATATCTGATATGCAGGATGTATTTTTGTTGTTGCAAATGGAACATAATTAAAGCATAGGGATTAATCACAAAAACAATATGTAATTATATATTGTGAAATATTTATTTCTAATGACAAATAAATGAAATTTTGTCTTGAATCGTGGTGTAGGATGGGTAACAGTCTTCATATGACAACAGTAAACTACATTGCTACACTTTGCTACACCGAGGAGCGGTCTGTTGATTCCTAAAACCATGGGAAATAGGTGTTTTCTGATGGTCTTAGGCGACCCCTGTGAAAGGGTCATTCGACCCCCAAAGGGGTCGAGACCCACAGGTTGAGAACCACTGATCTAGGTAGTATCAGGAAACGGGACAAGAGGCACCCACACTAGAACTGCCAGGAAGCACGACCCACGCCACAGCGCCACCAAAGACACGATAGCAGAAAGCCTGAGAGCTTGAGAAGTATGTCACGCTGGTCTAGTGGGGCAGAGCTCCGAGCGCCACCTGCGATGACACTGTCACAAATAAGCTTCTGCAAAAGGACGGCAGCCAGGAAGAAGTAAACAACTCTCAGACAGGAGCAGCATACGACGGTGCTCACACTCCTGCCTCTCCCACGACCACGATCTCTTTATCGGGATCACTGCCAGCATCTCAATAAAGAACTGGAGGGAAACATATAGCTGATTCTATTTCGCATGATTTCCCAAAGCTGCTATAGGCAGAAATTGCTTTGTAATCTTTGCCATCAACGCGGAGCCAATGAACACAAAAGGCAATGGAAAATCTAGGCTGGATCCTCCCTAATCAACATGTTCCTGACAAAAAGGAAATAAAAGTGCTGTCAATAGCCAGCACCATAGCTGTGTTCCCTTTCTTAGGAATTCCACTTTGAATGAATCAAATTCACTGAATAAAGTAAACCGAAGATGGGAAATAACCGGCATGCTGGCTACTGCTTCTCCCAGTGTTTGCTTCCTGCAGGCTTTCCCGCCGAGTCTCCAGGAGGCCTCCGATTCTCATTAACACGCTTACCGGGAAGCCACCGCCACTGCCGTCGCCTTGCCCCTCGCCCAGAATGGAAATGCACTGGCCACCCCTGCCCTGGACAGCTGCTGCCCATCTTCTGCTCCTAAAGCTGGAAAACGCCTCTCTTTCCACGGATCTGACTCATGTCAGACTCTCACAGTGGGCGGCTGTGTATGTTTTCCAACTTGCAAGCCAGTAGACACACACAGATTATCAACCTATTGTACCTCTGCCTGGAAATATAAAGGGAAAAGGTTAAGGTGTCTGCGTCCAGCCTCGCTACTCCTGTTACAGTTCTTGCCAGCATTCCATGTGAGCCTGTTAGCGATGCAGAGTCTCAGCCCTGAACTGGACTCCTTGAATTGGAACCTTCACCTAAAGAGCCATAGCTTTGATTCATAGGCACATGAAAGTTTGCTGCAACTAGAGGACACAGAACAAAACACGTTGTTTTTTCTCTCTCCAAATAGCCTAGGACTTTCTTGCATGTAAAATCCAGCACTCTGAGCTTAGTAACATGCCTGCCGGTCTAGATTCTACATACAGATGGTCTCTCCTTTTTATTTGACTGTATGTAGGGTGCCTCTAAGTACCTGTATACAAATTCAGTATTGCAATGATAATAAGAAATACTCATTAAAAAAAAAAAAAAAAAAAACGAGACCGGTTTGGCTCAGTGGATAGAGCGCAGGCCTGCGGACTGAAAGGTCCCAGGTTTGATTCTGGTCAAGGGCATGTATCTTGGTTGCAGGCATATCCCTAGTGTGGGGCATGCAGGAGGCAGCTGATAGATTTCTCTCTTTCATCAATGTTTCTCTCTATCCCTCTTCCTTCCTTTCTGTAAAAATATCAATAAAATATATTTTTTTAAAAATTCCAAATATCAGTGAAATCATATGGTCCTTGTTGTTCTCTGACTGGCTTGTTTCACTTAGCATAATGTTCTCAGAGGTCTACCTGTGCCATCCCAGAGGGTAAACAAAATGAACGAATAAGCAAACTAGAGAAAAACTCATAGAGAGAGCAGGCTGATAGCTTGCGGGTTATGGGGGTGGAGGTGGGGAGAGAGAGGAGGTATTGAGCAAAAAAAGAAAAAAAGAGAAATAAAAAACTCATAGACCTGGACAACAGTGTGGTGATTGTGGGAGGAGGGAGAGAGAAGTGGGAAAGGGTATCTGAGGGATAAATGATGAAGGAAAAAATCAAGAGGGGAGGGAAAGACAACGAACCTTCTTTACAAATTCTGGAGACATCTTACAGATTACTTAAAGTCTCTCCTTATATTCCACAATGCTGCAAATACCTATCTCATGAGGAGTTCTCCAAAGGACTTAGGCACTCCATGACCACATTTCTTAAGGCCCTGGGGATCGCTAAGTAAGGACTATGCCATGGATAGCTGTATCTCATCTTTTGAAAGTTTAAGACATAAAAGCAATGATATTGCGAAGAGCTTCCGAAGAGAAACAGGTGTCACTATTATGGCGAGGAGGTTACAAAGGAGGGGTGTTGCCGGGGTAAGAAATCTTTTTCTTTTTTTTTCCTGAATACAGTCCCTCCCCTGTTGTAAAGAATGTGGGGTCTTTATCGATGAAGCCCTTCCCCCCCCATGACGGATCCTGGCTGTGTTTCTGGTTTGGGCCACATTCATGGGTACCTGTTCTCCATGCGTCAGTGTTTAAAAGCAAAGAAAAAGCCGATCTGCTGGTGAATTTGAGTCAACATCTTTCAAAGCCTTGCTCAATATTGATGGCTTGCTGTCTGGTGTTCTAAGAGCATCTGTTCGGTCATAAATAAAGTCCAACCCTAGACGCGGTAGATTAGAAGTGATAGAGTGCACGTGCAAAGTAGAGAACATTGGATTTCTGATTCATTTTTGCTTATTATAACTTTTATTTATCCGCTGCAATAGCTCAATTAAATTACCTGAGAGCTAAAGACTTTAAACCCAAGAAAGTCTCACTTCAGCAACTATCATAATTGCCTTAAGAAACAATGTCAAATAACATTATACAGTCAACTCTTAATTATGCGTGTTAGGAGAGCCCAGGGACACGGGCATACTTGGCATTCAGAGTAACCCTCGCGCTAAGAGTTAGGTCTCTCCCATGTCTAAACCTTACCTGCGCGCTGCTCTGAATGCAGAAAAACTGACTGGTTAGATGTACAGATTTCTTATCCCCTGACTACTCTTTGATTGAAAGCCAGAACAGTAGTCAATCAAGCAAAGAGAGATGCAAGAAAAGCAAAGGGCCTAGGTAATTCCCAGAAGAGGCAATAAAATTATGAAAACCTGGAGTTGCTTATATGTGCAAGTGTGATTAGCAAGAGAGAAGTCTTGATGGGTTTTGTGCAAAATGCTACATGCTGGCACTTGTGACTCAGTGATTTCCCTGCCAGTTTACTGAACACGGATTGCATTGCCGAAATTGGTGCTACCTTAGAGTCCCACCATTAATTTCACACAAAAATATCGCAAATAGTTACCTCGTGATTGCCCCAAGCTAACAATTAACTATGTATTACAGAAATCATCTCAAGAGAGAGAGAAAAAAAAATGTTAAGATGCCTGGTTACCATTCACTAGCATGAAACCTCCCATCAGTACAATTCATCTATATGCACAGAGGAGCGCTGAAAAGTTTGTTGTAGTATTCTCATACTCATCTTAGAATATTAAATACTCATCTGCGTATTTTAATACTCATCTTAGTTTTACTGATTTTAGAAAGAAGAAGAAAGAGAGAGAGAGAGAAACATCGATCTGTTGCCACTCATAACCCACCAGGGATCGAAGGGAGCCCAAAAGTTTGACCCAAGATAAAATAGTCGATTTATCGACATATGGCTATTCAATTTTTTTTTTTTTTTTTTTTTTTTTTTGCTATTTCCATTGATAATCACTCATCACTTTCTGGCTTTCTCTCAACACCTCTGAGCCCTGTCAGCTCACCGGTATATTATTTAGTTGCTTAAAGAAGAAGAAAAAAACGTATTTATTATTTAAAAAAAATGAAACTATCCAGGAAGTTGATGCTATCAAAATAAACCTTTTTCAGCATTGGACACGGGTGGTATCCTCTGAGCTTCAGCTCCTTAAAAGCCCAAAGACAGAGGATCCCCTGGTCTGCAAACTTTCTGGGCCAATTAATTCCTCCTGAAATTCAGAAAGCTTGGGGGGAAACACTGAGCCCCCACCAAGGCTGGGTCCATTTGTTGTTCCACCTTCACGCAAAACTCGTACCCGAAGTTTACTCTGGCAACTGTACGTAATAACAATAAGGGGGTTTCGGTGGCGGAAAGGCGAGCTTGCCATCCACCTGGGTAGGATCTGGGTCCCAGCCCTCCAGGGCGCCCCCCAGTGGGGAGCGCGGGCCCCGGTCCCTCACACCCGTTACCCCAGGCGGCGGGAAGGATACGCTCCAGGTAGTAGGTGCCCTCTGCCACGTCCTCGGCCTCCGCGCCGGTCAGGCCCATGCCCAGCGCCTCCTCCAGAGCCCGCAGGGGCGAGGCGGCCACCCCCTGCTGAGCAGCCATCGGGGCCGCGCACCCCCACTTCCCGTCCACCGTGTCCCCAGGAACAACGGCGAGGATGCCCGCCAACGACCCCCGACCCCCGCAGCTGTCGCGAGAGCCTGTCACTGCATCACCCCTCCCAGCAGGCCAGCTCCGGCAGGGCTGCCCCAGCCAGCGACTCGCCCTCTGAGCGTCCCTGGTTACCGCGGCAACGCCGTTGCCTAGTGACCCTGAGCGTTCTGAGGCCTGAGCGGTGGGCTTGGAGGGCAAGCGTTTTCTTACGGGGCAGCTGGGTTTTCTTTCGGGGTTGACCCTACCATGTCTTACTGTCTTTCTCCCCTAAATTGCCTTTCCTCTTGGATCTTACACATCCCTCATCGGGTTTTAGGTTGTGTGTGTATAGAGAGTCCCGTTATCTTCAGGGAAGACTCCTGGGAAAGAGGAAGATGCTGGGTGCCTGGGGTGGAGGGAGGGTGGGGGGAGGAGGCGGCTAGAAATCATGATTGAGAGTCTGACCCTTCGGAAACTACCAGCCTCAGAGGCTTAGCAACAAAGAAATGGGGGGCTTGGCTTAGTTGAAGTCCTTCTTTTGCTCCTTTAAAACATGTATCTCTGCTGAATCCGGTTTGGCTCAGTGGATGGATGGAGCGTCAGTCTGTGGACTGGAGGGTCCCAGGTTCCACTGCGGTCTGGGGCATGTGCCTTGGTTGTGGGCACATCCCCAATAGGGGCCGTGCAAGAAGCAGCTGATCGATGCCTCTTTCTAATCCATGTTTCTCACTCTCTATCCCTCTCCCTTCCTCTCTGTAAAACATCAATAAAAAATATTTTTAAAAAACTTAAAAATAAAAAAATAAAACATTTATCTGGGCATCTGTCTTGACTTGGATTTAGTACCCTGGGACCTGGACTCGTATGTGGAGCGTTGTTTCTTGTCAAGGTAAAGCCACTTTCATAAGAATCATGAGGTGCAAATGGCCCGAACATAATGTATAATAAGTGATATCTGCCCAATCATGTGCAGTCCTTTGCTATGACGGGATCTCCCTCCGATTTATACTGCATAGATTTCAGAAGCAAGCATCTGCTGGGCCCTAGGTTTTGAAGATTCTTTTGTATTCTGCATTTCTTGATAAAAAAATGATTACTCATCTAAAGTGTTCTTGCAAGGGGTAAAACAACAAAAAGAATGAACACGCACCAGGCACATCACAGACACTAAAATATGTTTCTATGGAAGTTAATTGTTTTATTTTAAATAATCAAGGGCCACAGACATAGTATTGGGAGACATCATTCCTGGCATTTATTTTTTTTAATAACCTACTCTTTGTCCTTTATGCCTCATATCAAACAAATCCGGAGTGCTCATCAAATGAAAGAAACAATGATAAGAGGCTGCAAATACAGGAAAAGAACCCTGAAATTGGGGGATCCACTGCTTTCCTAGAAAGTCTGCTCATTGTTCAAAGGGGAGGCACTACCCCATCCTTCAAGGTGGTTTCCATCAAACATAAGACTGAGAAATGGCCTGGGTAAGGAGAGGCACTGCAGCAAAGGTGTGTAGGAGCAAGAGGAAACAAGTGAAGGCATGTCAGAGCATGAGGAAACCAGTAAAGGCATGTAGGAGCAAGAGGAAACCAGTAAAAGCATGTAGGAGCATGAAGAAACCAGTAAAGGCATGTAGGAGCATGAGGGAACCAGTAAAGGCATATAGGAGCATGAAGAAACCAGTAAAGGCATGTAGGAGCAAGAGGAAACCAGTAAAGGCATGTAGGAGCAAGAGGAAACCAGTAAA
>PVJN01016779.1:16599-41846 GCA_004026805.1 Lasiurus borealis | reverse complement strand
AGTGTCTCTAGTTGGTCCTTTTTTATCTCCTCTTGGGACTCGTTAAATTTATGCATCATCTCTAGCATCTCTCGTTGGCTCTTTTGTATCTCTAGTAGGCTTTTTTGCACCTCCTCTTGGCTCTCGCTAAATTTATCCATCTTTTCTAGCATATTCTTGAAAAACCTTATAAACATGGTTTTGAACTCTATATCCAGTCATTTTTTCCCCTCCATTTCTTTTGTTTTTGATCCCTTCCCTTGTCTTGGCATTTTCACTATGTCGGGGAAACCTTTTTACTTGCAAGACCACAGAAGCTTCTATTGAGCTTGGGAGGGGTGGAGTCTCAGGGCTTAAGGGACCGCCTTGCCTTCCAATTGGCCCCGCCCTCCACGGCCCCGGAGTCTCACGTGACTGGGTAATCGCTGGAGCGGTCCTTATGCTCAGGCGCCCACAGTGCCTCTAGACCGCTGCCTTTCCAGCTCCCCTTCCCGCCAGGACCACAGGAGTCTAGGTCTCCAGGGTTTCGCCCGAAACAGGGGCCCAGTGGACTCAGAAGTGGCGCAGTTGGGAGGGTCTGTCTCCCGCCCACTCGCAAAAGCCAGCGGCACAATCAGCAGTCTGTCCTCCGTGGGGCGCCGTGTGTGTGTGTGTGTGTGTGTGTGTGTGTGTGCGCGCGCGCGCGCAGGACCATGACCAGACCTCCTATCTTTTGCGACTCCCCTAGATTTCCGTGCACTTCTCCCTTTTCACAGTCCAAACTCCCCCTGTATGAGTTTCGGCTGGGTCTGGGGTTTAGTGTCGTAGGATAAGGGGTTCAATGCTGTTGGGAGTCTCCGTTTCCCTCCCGCCAGAGAAAGCCAGCCAGGTACTCGGGCACCCGCTCTCTCAGCGCGCACGTCTCCGTACCTCAGCTTTTTGCAGCTCCTGTGAGTCTCTGTGAGCTCCTCTCTTTGCTTCTAGTTGTAGAACTTCCACTCAACCAGCTTTCCTGTGGTTCTGGATGATGTCCGTTCTGTCTTTTAGTTGTAGTTTTGAAATTGTTGTCCGAGGCAGCAGTGTAGGTGTTTACCTATGCCGCCATCTTGGCTGTTCTGACTTATTTCACATAATGTTCTCAAGGTCCATTCATGTTATTGCAAATAACGCTATTTCATCCTTTCTTATGGCTGAATAGTACCACATCTTTATCCATTCCTCTATCATGGGACTCTGTGGTTGCTTCCATGTCTTGGTCACCATGATTAATGCTGCATTGAACAGAGGAGTACATTTATCTTTGAAAATACATGATTTCCAGGTTTTTTTTGGTACATACCCAGGACTGGGGTTGCTGCGTAATTTGGTAGCTCCGTTCTTAATATTTTGAGAAATTAAGAGAACATTTTATGGACTTGTCCCCAAAGGCAAGAGAGGTAAAGGCAAAAATAAATGAATGGGACTATATAAAACTAAAAAGTTTGTTCATAGCAAAATAAACTGATAATAAAAAGAGAGACAGCCAACTAGATGGGACATATTTGCAAACAGTAGCTCCAATATTTAATTTCCAAAGTATATAAATAAAACTCAACACCAAACAAAAAATAAAAATAAAAAACAATAAAAAAGTGGTCAGAGAATCTAAAAATACATCTCCCCCACAAAGACATACAAATAGCTAGATATATGAAAAGATGTTCAACCTCACTGGCAATTAGGGAAATGCAAATCAAAACTACAGTGAGATACAACCTCACACCTGTTAAAGTGGCCATTATCAACAAGACAAGTAGTATTAAGTGTTAGAGAATTTGTGGAAAAAAAAAGGGAACTCTCATTCACTAGTGGTGGGAATGTAGACTAACAGTGATTTCTTAAATGGCATCAAAAGCACAGCTTATAAAAGAACAAAGTCGGAATTCATCAAAATTAGAAAAAAAACTTGTACATCAAAGAATATTATTAAGATATATTTATCTATGGAGGAGAATCCAAGATGGCAGCATAGGTAAACACCCACACTGCTGCCTCACACAACAATTTCAAAACAACTAAAAGACAGAACGGACATCATCCAGAACCACAGGAAAGCTGGCTGAGTGTACATTCTACAGCTAGAAGGAAAGAGAGGGGCTCACAGAAACCCAGAGGAGCTGCAAAAAGCTGAGGTACAGACAAGTGAGCTCAGAGCGGGTGCCGGAGTACCTGGCTGGCTTTCTCTGGCGGGAGGGAAACGGAGACTCCCAATGGCATTGAACCCCTTATCTTACGACATTAAACCCCAGATCCAGCTTAAACTCATATGGGGGGAGTTTGGACTGTGAAAAGGGAGAGGTGCATGGAAATTTAGAGGAGTTGCAAAAGATCAGAGGTTTGGTGGCGTGCACGGCACTGCGCTGAGGACAGACTACTGATTGTGCCGCTGGCTTTCGCGAGTGGGCGGGAGACAGACCCTCCCAACTGCCACTTCTGAGTCCACTGGGCCCCTGTTTCGGGCGAAACCATGGAGACCTAGACTCGTGTGGTCCTGGTGTGCAGGGGAGCTGGAAAGGCAGCAGTCGAGAGGCACTGCAGGCGCTCGGGCACAAGGACTGATCCAGCGATTACCCAGTCACATGAGACTCAGGGGCCGTGGAGGGTGGGGCTGACTGGAAGGCGAGGCGGTCCCTTAAGCCCTGACATTCCACCCATCCCAAGCTCAACAGAGGCCTCTTCGGTTTTGCAAGTCTGGTATCAAGGCTGAATTCAACACAGAAGTTTCCCCGGCATAGTGAAAATGCCGAGACAAGGGAAGGGATCACAAACAAAAGAAATGGAGGGAAAAAAATGACTGGATATAGAGTTCAAAACCATGCTTAAAAGGTTTTTCAAGAATATGCTAGAAAAGATAATTTATTAAGTCCCAAGAGGAAATGCAAAAGGACCAACTAGAGATGCTAGAGATGATGCATAAATTTAGCGAGTCCCAAGAGGAGATGAAAAAGGACCAACTAGAGACACTGACTGAAATAAAAATTATTATACAGAGTCCTAACAGCAGACTAGAGAAAGGCAAGAATCAAGTCAAAAATTTGAAATATAAAGAAGCAGGAAACACTCAACTGGAAAAGCAAGAAGAGAAAAGAATCCAAAAATGTGAGGATAATGTAGGGAGCTTCTGGGACAGCTTCAAGCATACCAACATCAGAATTGTGGGGTTGCCAGAAGAAGAGAGAGAGCAAGATACTGAAAACCTATTTAAAGAAATAATGGCTGAAAACTTCCCACGCCTGGTGAAAGAAATAGACTTACAAGTCCTAGAAGCACACAGAACCCCATGTAAAAGGAATCCAAAGAGGACCACACCAAGACACATCATAATTAAAATACCAAGAGCAAAAGACAGAGAATATTAAAAGCAGCAAGAGAAAAACAGTGCATTACCTACAAGGGAGCACCCCTACGACTGTCAGCTGATTTCTCAACAAAAACGATGCAGGCCAGACGGGAGTGGCAAAAAATATTCAACGTGATGAATAGCAAGAACCTACAACCAAGAATACTCTATCCAGCAAAGCTAACATTCAGAATTGAAGAGCAGATAAAGAGCTTCACAGATAAGAAAAAGCTAAAGGAGTTCATCAACTCCAAACCAGTATTATATGAAATGCTGAAAGGTACTCTTTTAGAAGAGGAAGAAGAAAAAGGCAAAAGCCAAAAAATTATGAACAACAAATACATATCTATCAACAAGTGAATCTAAAAATTAAGTGAATTAAAATTTGATCAACAGAATAAACTGTTGAATATAATAGAATCAGGAGCACAGAAAGGGAGTGGACTGATCATTCTCAGGGGGAAAGGGGTGAGGGGTGTACAGGGAGAGACTAGACAAAAATCATACACCTATGGATGAGATCAGTGGGAGGGAGGTAAGGGCAGAGGGAAGGGTGGGAGCTGGGTGGAGGGGTGCTATGGAGGGGAAAAAAGATACACAAAAGTAATTTGAATAATAAAGATTTAATTAAAAACGATATATTTATCTATTAATGATGGCTTATTTTTCTTTAATGTTCTTAACTATTAGAAATTTTCAAAGTAGAGCATTTATTCTAGATTTAATCATAAATAAGAAGACATATAGCCATGCTGAAATTATTTTGACATAATGTGCATATTGAATTTTAAAACTGTATCTGAGGAAATTCAGTCATTGATATCTGAAATCTGCAATTAAGATTTCTAAAAACCATTGTGGTATATAATATGGAAGGTGTATATTTGGTTTGTAATTTCACCAAAGATTAAGGACTCAAATAATAGATTCACATCTCTGATTTGTATTGATGATAGTGATGACTAGATCACTGAATGAGAAAGAAATAACATGTCTATGAGGTAGGTGAATGATGTTTTTCCCATTAATTAAGGTGAAAACAAAACAAAAAGGAAACAAGTTGAAAAGAAAACTCACAAAATGGCAGAAAATATTTGCAAAACCATGTATTTGATAAATGTACAGAATATATAAAGAACTCAAAGAACTACAAAACCCTCAAACCCAATTCATAAATGTACAAAGGACTTGAATAATATACAAGTGATCTATAAAACATATGAAAAATGCTCAACATCATTAGTATTTGGGGAAATGCAAATCAAAACCACAATGAGATATCACTTTTTACCCTGTAGGATAGCTATAACTTAAAAAATCGAAAATCACAACTGGTGAGGATGTGGAAAAATTGGAACTTTTGTATATTGGTTGTGGGGATGTAAAATAGTGCAGCTACTGTAGAAAAAAGTTGGCAGTTCCTCAAAAACTAAACATAGAATTACCATATAACCTAGCAATTCTTAGTAAACACCCCAAAGGAATTGAAAACAGATTCCTGTACAGCATATTTATGGTGACATTATTAACAGGAGCAAGAAGGTAGAAGCAACCAGAATGTTTAGAAAAAGTGGTGATGGCTATATAGCTTTGTGAAAATGTACTTAATGTCATTGAATTGTGCACTGAAAAAAAACACACATTTAAATGATGCATTTTATGTTATGTATATTTTACCACAATTACAAAATGAAAAAAAAAAGGAAAAGCAAGTTCTTAAAAATGATAGTGCACAGGATTCATGAAAGTAAGTAAGTCTAGAAGGAGTTGGTAGGAAGAAAAGAAAATGTTTGAGGGATTAGAGATTGCAGGGTGTTTGAAGGGAAAATATTTAGGGAGTAAGATCGAGAGAACTGAAACACAGTGATGTGCCATATAATGATGTTCGGTCAGCAACATACTGGTATACAATGGTGGTTCCCTAAGATTATAATGGAGCTAAAATTTTTTCATTTTTTAATGATGTGGCAGCTTTCATAGCATCTTAGCAGAACACATCCCTCATGTGTTTGTGGTGATACTAATGGAAACAAACTGTATCACAGTCCGGAAAAAGTATAACATATACAATTATGTACAGTATGTAATATTGATGATAATAAATGACTTTGTTGTGTACTTACTGTACTATATATTTTATCATTTTTAGAGTGCACTTTTTTGCTTGTAAAAAAAGTTGATTGTAACTGTGCTGTTAGCCTGCAGCAACCCCATTCGTCTATTTACTACATCTCTTAGTTGTATCATTTTCTCTTGTGCTTGATTTAATCTTGTGTTGTTTTGTACAATTTTGTATATTATGCTTATAGTATATAGGCTTGCTTCTTGTAGTACAAGCTTGTAGCCAAAGAGCGATACCACACAGCCCAGGTGTGTAGTAGGCTGAAATATCTAAGTTTGGCTAAGTGCACTTGATGTTTGCTAATGATGAAATCACCTAATAAAGCCTTTCTCAGAATGAATCCCCATTGTTAAGCAGACCGTGACTATAACAGTGAGATGTGTTGCCTGATGTTTTTGGAATGTTTGAATTTTAGTGGTCAAATGTTTCCAGTTAATACAATTGAGGATGTGACCATGGCTGTGGATACGAGTAGGAAATGACAGTCTTGAGAATTGAACATAAATAAATATACTCAGGAGAGAGGGTAGAAAGCAAGCCAGAGTTGGATGTTGAAGATGAGTAGTTGTCAGTGGTTGATTTGCAGGGGTCTCAAAGGAAAAATTATTTACTTCTATTTCTTTGTTGTGTACTTTTATGATAGTATTGACACAGAGTTTGTTGAATATCTTTTTATTAGTCAAGTTTTGGTAAGCCTGGTAGGTTGACAGTGGCTAAGTCAGTCCTAAAGTTGAGAGGTGTAGAAATGGGCTCAGGCACTATTTCGGCTCTTCTATAGGTACAGAGGTGTTAATCTCTATACATCTAGGTAAGTACCCCAAAGTGGGAAAGCACTGACCTCTTTTAAAAGTGTGTAAGTGTGGGTGAGGGGGAGATAATCAATTAAAGACCTTGTATACATTATATGGATAATCCATGAACACAAACTATAGGGTGGTGAAAGCCTGGGGGTGGGAGTGGACTGGAGGGGATTAATGGGTGGGGAGAGGGGACATATGTAATACTTTCAACAATAAAGAATTATTAAAAAAATAAATTAATAAAAAATGTATAAGCAAATTGTTAAAGGTCTTTTCATTACAGTAGTTTCATCTTTATTTTTTTAGAAATATACATGTTGTAGTGCTTCAAAAATATATTTTGGATAGAATCTGATTAAAATTTCATATTCTGAATCACATAATTATTATTACAAAGTGTTTTCAATTTATAAATCAAAGAGAGGAAGCCATTTGGAAAGCCCATCTAATGAAACACTACTTTGAAAGTAGTTTGGCCTCTAATTTTGTTATCTCTTGCAGCAGATCTTTTATATAATACTAGAGGCCTGGTGCATGGATTCTTGAACCCATGGGGTCCCTACAGCCTGGCCTGCAGAAATCAGCTCTGTGACATTTCCAGAGGGCTCCTGGATTGCAAGAGTGCAGTTCTTGGGTGATGCAGAATCAAACTCCCTTCTCTCTGGTTCTGGGTGCATCACCCGAGAACTGCAACTGCCAAGTCACTGCAGCTCAGCAGCTCCTGCATTCAGCATCTGTCCCCCCTGGTGGTCATTGTGTATCATAGCTACTGGTCAGATGGTCACTTAGGTTTCTAGAGATCCAGTGCATGAAATTCATGCACTGGGGGGCAGGGGAGGGTGTCCCTCAGCCCATCCTGTGTCCTCTTGCAGTCCAGGACCCCTAGGGAGATGTCTGACTGCTGGCTTAGGCCTGATTCCCCTTGCTCCTTACCACTCACCTGCTTGCAACTCCTTTTCTTTGGCTTGCTGCCTATTAGTGCTGCCACAGCAGTCACAGATGCAGGAGAGGCTCCCACCACCGACACTATGCATGCTAGCCATAACCCTGGCTTCTGGCTGAGTGGTGCTCCCCCTTTGGGAGCACACTAACCACCAGGGGGCAGCTCCTGCATTGAACAACTGCCCCCTGGTGGTTAGTGCTCATCATAGCGACTGATTGTTCTGGTCATTTCACTATAATGGTTGCTTAGACTTATATAGAATATTCATGAATATTCATGAAATGGTTGCTTAGACTTTTATTATATAGAATATGCATGAAATTCATGCATGGGAGTGGGGGTGTCCTTCAGCCCAGCCTGCACCCTCTCCAATCAGGGATATCCCTCTCACAATCCAGGACTCCTGGCTCCCAACTGCTCACCTGCCTGCCTTCCTAATTGCCCCTAACCCCTTCTGCCTGCCAGCCTGATCACCTCCTAACCACTCGCCTGCCAGCCTGATTGATGCCTAACTGCTCCCCTGCTAGCCTGATTGCCCTTAACTGCCCTCCCCTGCAGATCTGGTCACCCCTAACTGCCCTCCCCTGCAGGCCTGGTCCCCCCCAACTGCCCTTCCCTATAGGCCTGGTAGCATCCAGCTTCCATCCTCTGCCAGCCTGGTCACCCCTAACTACTCTCCCCCGCAGGTTTGATTGCCCCCAATTACCCTCCTTTGCAGGCCTGGTCCCTGCCAACTGCCCTCCCCTGTGGTGACCATTTTCTGTCCATATGAGGGCAGCCATCTTGTGTGTTGGAGTGATGATTAATTTGCATATTACTCTTTTATTAGGATAATCTCTGATTTATATTGACTTTCAAAATGTTTCCATTTTTCTTAGGAAAACGGGAAATCATTTTCACAACTTCATTAGTTGGCAAGATCTGAGAGCTATTGAACTTGTAAAATCTTGGAATAGTTCTCTTATAATGAAGGTAATATTTTTCTTCTCTGCAATTTGGATATTATGGGTTTCCTTGAAAATACCCTTTAACTGTAGACTTAATTGTATAATCTCATACCTGTGCTGTTTTTGGACATTATTCTGAGAATACCACATGCACACTTTCAAACCAGTAAAATTTAATAATACCCAAAAGCATATGTGGTAGACTAAAGTGTTTAATAGCTACACTTCAAGAAGACTAGAGGAGGTATGAGGTGGACTAGGGATTCACATGCTAGTGAGAATTCATGTTTTCATTCCTGGAGAAATGGAAAAAATACAGACTATGTCCAGAAAAGATGTAGCAATGTCCAAATTTCATCATCTTTTGTTATAAAAGTGGAGAATATACACTGAGTGGCCAAATTATTATGATCTCTGAATGCATAATAATCTGGCCATTCAGTACAGTGTGTGTGTGTGTGCACAAGTATATATTAGAGGCCTGGTGCATGAATTTGTGCATAGGTAGGATCCAGCCAACCTGGCCAGGGGGAGGGGACATGGGCAGTTGGCCAGCCTGCCTGCTGGTTGAACTCCTCGCCAAGGGTACAATATTCACTGGCCAGATTATTATGTGTTCAGAGATCATAATCTGGCCACTCAGTGTATATTGAGATAGTAGACTAGTTGACTGCCATATGCTCTTAATATAATACCTGGCACATAGTAAGCAAGTAATGATAACAGACAGTAGCATCCACACCATCTCACTCCTGGAGGGGAACTGAGTGAGGGGAAAGACAATTTTCCAGCTCATCAACTGTGGTGAAACTCACTATATTTGGTGTATAATCAATATTGAGTATTGATTATTTTAATACTTCTAATGCTGCAAAATTAGATATCTTCTCAGCTAAGGTGCTCACACCTCACAGTGCAGGGGGAATGTCAGGAGCAGCAGTTTTACTTGTTAAGTATTTGGGGACATTAATTTTATATTAAAACAAACATGATATATTATAGACTATGACAGCAAGTCATGAGTGAGACACTTGTGATAATCTCACACACATTGAGTTTTCCTTTTGTTCGTTTAACATATAAAAATGCACCTTATTGTAATAACTTGTGAGGCTGAATACAGAGAGGTGCTATTTTACAGGAAAGACAGTATTTTAAGTCATGGATTTTAAATGGTACAATTTTAAATTACTTATGTGTAATTTTATACCTTAATGCAGCGGTCACTAACCAATGTTATGAGGTAGGAGGTCTGGCTGGAGTGGCTGTATAGTCCAGGAGGTGGTCTGTGAGACCCGAAAGGTTGGTGACCACTGGTTTAAGGAAACCTTTGGAGCAGCGGTCACCAATCGCTGATCCCTGAGGTCCAAAAGGTTGACTAACTGCTGCTTTAATGTATAAGTTTAGCTTTTAATAGGTTGATCTATCCAACATTCCTGAGCCATGACTAGTTTCTTAAGTCAGCTATGGCTAGCACATTCAGTACTATGCTGAACAGGAGTGGTGAGAGTGGGCATCTCTATCTTGGTCCTGTTCTTAGGGGAAGTGGTTTTAATTTTTGCCCATTGACTATGATGTTGGCTCTAGGTTTATCATGTATGGCTTTTATTCTATTGAGGTATGATCCTTCCATTCCCACCTTGCTGAGAGTTTTTATCAAGAAAAGTGTTGGATTTTATCAAATACATTTTTTGCATCAATTGATATGACCATGTGATTTTTATCTCTCAATTTGTTTATATGATGAATCACATTTATTAATTTGTGATATTGTACCATCCTTGCATTCCTGGGATAAATCCTACTTGGTCATGGTTTATGATCTTTCTAATGTACTGCTGGATCCAATTTGCTAGAATTTTGTTGAGGATTTTGGCATCTATGTTCATGAGGGATATTGGCCTGTAATTCTGTTTCATTGTGTTGTCTTTATCTGGTTTTGGAATTAGGGTGATGCTGGCTCATAGAATGAGCTTCGAAGTGTTCCTTCCTCTTGAATGATTAGGCCAAGGAGAATAGGTTTTAATTCTTCCTTGAATGTTTAGTAAAACTCCCCTGTGTGGCTGTCTGGCCCCAGGCTTTGTTTGCTGGAAGCTTTTTGTTGACTGCTTCAATTTCTTCCATACTTATTGGCCTATTGAGATGTTTAGATTCTTCCTAATTGAGTTTTGCAAAGATACATTTTTATAGAAATATGTCCATTTCCTCCAGGTTGTCCAGTTTGTTGGAATAGAGTTGTTCATAGTATTTTTTATTTTTTATTTTTTAAATATATTTTATTGATTTTTTACAGAGAGGAAGGGACAGAGATAGAAAGTTAGAAACATCGATGAGAGAGAGACATCGAACAGCCGCCTCCTGCATGCCCCACAGTGGAGATGTGCCTGCAAGCAAAGGTACATGCCCCCGACCGGAATCGAACCTGGGACCTTTCAGTCCGCAAGCCGACGCTCTATCCACTGAGCCAAACCAGTCTCGGCTGCTGTTCATAGTATTTTTTAAACAATTCTTTGTATTTTGGTGGGGTCTGTTGTTATTTCTCCTCTGTAATTTCTGATTTTGTTTATTTGGGTCCTCTCTCTTTGCTTCTCGGTGAGCCTGGCTAGAGGTTCATCAATCTTTATCCTTTCAAAGAACCAGCTAATTGTTTTGTTGATCTTAATATTCTTTTTGGTCTCAATGTCATTTATCTCTACTCTGATCTTTATTATTTCCTTCCATCTTCTTATGCTGAGCTTTTCTTGTTGCTCTCTTTCTATCTATTTGAGTTATAGGGTTAGGTAATTTGTTACCATTGTTTCTTGTTTTTTGCAGTAGGCTTGTAGAGCTATGAACTTCCCTCTGAAGACTGCTTTCACTGTGTCCCATAAACTTTGTGGTTTTTTTTTAAATAATTTATTGATTAAGGTATTACATATGTGTCCTTATTCCCCATTACCCCCCACCTCTCACTCATGCCCCCACCCCCCTATTGTCCGGGTCCATTGGTTAGACTTATATGCATGCATATAAGTCCTTTGGTTGCTCTCTCCCGCTTACACTGACAATACCCTACCTTCCCTGAGGTTTAACGTTCGGATTGATGTTTTTGTCTCTGGATCAATTTTTGTTTATCAGTTTATGTTGTTCAATATATTCCTCAAATGAGTGAGATGATGTGATATTTCTCTTTCTCTACCTGGCTTATTTCACTAAGCATAATGCTCTCCATCTCCATCCATGTTTTTGCAAATGGGAAGAACTCCTTTTTTATTTTATTTTATTTTTACCATAGCATAGTATTCCATTGTGTAGATGTACCACGGTTTTTTAATCCAGTCATCTGTTGATGGGCACTTAGGCTGTTTCCAAATCTTAGCTACGATGAATTGTTCTGCTATGAACATAGGGGTGCATATATCCTTTCTGATTGGAGTTTCTGGTTTCTTGGGATATATTCCTAGAAGTGGAATCCCTGGGACAATGAGAGGTCCATTTTTAGTTTTTTGAGGAAACTACATACTGTTTTCCACAGTGGCTGCACTAGTCTGCATTCCCATCAGCAGTGCACGAGGGTTCCTTTTTCTCTGTATCCTCGCCAGCACTTGTTGTTTGTTGATTTGTTGATGATAGCCATTCTGATAGGTGTGAGATGGTACCACATTGTTGTTTTGATTTGCATCTCTCTGATTACTGACTTTGAGCAGGTTTTCATGTCTCTTGGCCTTCTCTCTTCTTTCAACTATTTAGATCAGTTACCCATTTTTTGATGGGGTTATTTATCTTCTTTTTGTTAAGCTGCATGAGTTCCTTGTATATGTTGGAGATTAAACCCTTATCATTAATATCATTGGCAAATATGTTCTCCCATGCAGTGGGCTTTCTTGTTGTTTTATTGATGGTCTCCTTTGCTGTGCAAAAGCTTTTTATTTTGATGTAGTCCAATTTGTTTATTTTCTCTTTAGTTTCCATTGCCTTATGAGCAGTATCAGTGAAGAAATTGCTTTGGCATACGTCAAGAGATTTTTCTGCCTATGAATTTCTCTAGTATTTTTATGCTTTCCAGTTTTATGTTTAAGTCCTTGATCCATTTTTAGTTTATTTTTTTTGTGTATGGTGTAAATTGGCGGTCTAGTTTCATTTTTTTCATATATCTGTCCAATTTTTTCAACACCATTTATGGAAGAGACTGTCTTGACTTCATTGTATGTTCATACCTCCTTTGTCAAATATTAATTGAGCATAGTTATTTGGGTTGATTTCTGGCTTCTCTATTATATTCCATTGATCTATATGTCTGTATGTCTGTTCTTGTGCCAGTAACAAGCAGTTTTGAGAACAGTGGCTTTGTAATACAGCTTGATATCTGTTATTGAGATCCCACTTATTTTGTTCTTCTTTCTCAGGATTGCTGTAGCTATTTGTCATCTTTTTTTTTATTCCAGATGAATTTTTATTAAGTTTTTTCTAGGTCTGTGAAATATGCTGTGGGTATTTTAATGGGGAGTGCATTGAATTTATTGATTGCTTTGGGTAGTATGGATATTTTGATGATGTTGATTCTACTAATCCATGAATATGGTATGTTCTTCCATCTGTTTATAGCTTCCTCTATCTCTTTTTTCAGTGTTGTGTAGTTTTCTGCTTATAGGTCTTTAACCTCCTTAGTTTATTTTTAGATATCTTAATTTTTTGGTGCAATGGTGAATAGGATTGTTTTTTCAGTCTCTCTTTTTGTAAGTTCATTATTGGTGTATAGAAATGCCATAGATTTCTTGGCATTAATTTTGTATCCTGCTACCTTGCCAAATTCATTTATTAAGTCTAATAATTTTTTATTAAGTCTAATCATGTAATCTGCAAATAAGGACAGTTTTACTTCTTTTCCAATTTGGATGCCTTTTATTTCTTCTTCTTGTCTGATCAAAATGGCTAGTACTTCAACACTATGTTGAACAGGAGTGGTGAGAGCAGGCATCCCTGTCTTGTTTCTGTTCTTAGGGGAAATGGTTTTAGTTTTTTCCCATCGAGAGTGATGTTAGTGGTGGGTTTGTCATATATGGCTTTTATTATGTTGAGGTATGATCCTTCTATTCCCACCTTGCTGACAGTTTTTGTCAAGAAAGGGGTGTAGGATTTTGTCAAATGTTTTTTCTGTATCAATCGATATGACTGTATGAATTTTATCTCTCAATTTGTTTATGTGATGTATCATGTTTATTGATTTGTGAATATTGTACCATCCTTGCATCCCTGGGATAAATCCTACTTGCTCATAATGTTTGCTCTCTTTGATGTACTGCTGGATCTGATTTGCTAAAATTTTGTTGTGGATTTTTGTCCCATAGATTTTGGATGACTGTGTTTTCATTGTCCTTTGTTGCCATGATGTTTTTTATTTCTTCCTTGATCTATCTGATAACCCAGTCATTGTTTAATACCATGCTATTAATCTCCATGTGTTTGATTTTTTTGGATTGTTTTTATTGTAGTTGATTTCCAGTTTTATTCCACTGTGATTTGAGAAGATGCTTGATATGATTTCTATCTTCTTGAATTTGAAGAGACTTTGCCTATGATCCAACATATGGTCTATTTTTGAAAATGACCCATGTGCACTTGAGAAGAATGTATATTCTGTGGCTTTGGGGTGAAATGTTCTGAAGTGGTCAATTAATTCCATCTGGTCTAGTGAGTCATTTAGGATTGATGTTCCTTTGTTGATTTTTTGTTTAGAGGATTTGTCCAATAGTAATAGTGGGGTATTAAAGTCTCCTACTGTGATTGTATTGCTGTGAATCTTTCCCTTAATATCCTCCAGTTGTGTTTTTTTTTATGTATTTGGGTACTCTGGTATTGGGTGTGTATATGTTTACCAGAGTTATTTCTTATTGTTTGCTCCCTTTAGTATAATGAAGTGGCCTTCCTTATGTCTTTTTATGTCCTTCACTTCGAGGTCTAATTTCTCAGATATAAGTATTGCTATGCCAGCTTTTTTTTTTTTTCTCATTTCTATTCACCTGAAAAACCTCTTTCCATCACTTCACCCTCAGTCTGTGTGAGTCTTTTTTTCTGAGGCGGGTTTCTTGTAGACAGCACATATATGGGTCATGGTTTCTTATCCAATCCTTTACCCTATGTCTTTTTATTGGGGCATTTAATCCATTTATATTAAAGTTATTATTAATGGGTACTTGTTTTTCACCATTTTAATTCTTTACTCCTATGTTCATTCTTCTCTTCCTATTTCTTTCTTTCTTTCTTTCTTTCTTTCTTTCTTTCTTTTTTTTTTTTTTTACAGCAGACCCTTTAATATTTCTTACATTACTGGTTTGGTGGTAATACACTTAATTATTTTTTTTGTCTGTGAAGCTCCTGATTTCACCTTCAATTTTTATTGATATCCTTGCTTGGTACAGTATTCCTGGACTTAGACCCTTCCTTTGCATGACTTTGTATATTTCATTCCATTCCCTTCTGTCCTGATGAGTTTCTGTTGAGATATCAGTCGCTAGTCTGATGGATGTTCCTTTGTAGGCAACTGTCTCTCTGGCCACTTTTAAAATTTTTACTTTGTCATTGGTGTTTGCCAATTTAGTTATAATGTGCCTTGGCGTCAGTCTTTTTGGGGTTCATTTTGCTTGGGACTCTGTGAGTTTCTTGGATTATGTAGGTTTTTTCTTCCCTATATCAGGGAAGTTTTCTGTAATTTCTTCAAACAAGTTTTCTATTCCTTGCTCTGTTTACTCTCCTCTGGCACCCCTATTATATGGATGTTGTTTTGTTTTGTATTGTTTCAGAGTTTCCTTAGGCTCCCCTCCTGATTTTTAATTTTTTTTCTATAAGCTGCTATGCTTGGGTTATTTTTTCCTACCTTGTCTTCTAGCTCACTGATGTGGTCCTTTGTTTGTTTTAGTCTACTCTTGATGCTTTCTATTAAGTTCTTTACAGCAGTGATGTCATTTTTTATTTCTCTTTGGTTCTTCATTTCCTCTTGGTTCTTACACATATTGTTGAATTTATCTTCCATTCTTTTCATCCACTTTATGAGCATTTCTCTGAATTCTATCTCTGACAGGTTGCTTGCCTCTATTTCGTTTACTTCCTTTTCTGGTGATTCCTGGTTTTCTTTCATATGAGGCATGTTCTTTATCTCCCCGTGATCTCTCTTGTCCTGGTGTCTGGTTATGTAGTTCTCTCTCTCCTGCATTTATTTTAAGACACAAAATACAATATAACAAGGTACAGTGTCCTAGGCACTGAACACACATGTATTCACGATCTTAATAACCCTAAATAAAGGTGACCACCAGAGAAAGATGAATTAGAGGATAAGAGGGAAAGGAGAGAAAGAAAGGAGTGCAAAAATAAAATTGGTAAAAAGAAAAATAAAAAGAGAGAGAAAAGAGAGAGAATAAGAAAGAAGAGGGGGAAAGCTATATATATGGGCAGAAAAATTCCCAATAGAACAGCCACTAATCTCAACACATGTCAGCAACAAGTACCTGGAGATAAATGCAAATTGCAAACAACAACTAATATCAAGTGAGGTGAGGGAAAACAGAAGCACAAAACAAAGACAAAACAAAGAAAAAGAAAAACAGTCTCACTAACAAGCATAAAAAATCAGTATAATCAATAATCAAGCAAACAACAAAAGGATAGAGAGAAAAAAATGTGGATAGTGAAGATAGAGGTGTGTATGGATTTTGAGCAGGGTATTGGAAATTAGATATATAAGTAGGGTGAAATTTTAACGGGATAAAAAGAAGGAATAGGGAAAATCTGTAGCAGGAATAGGGTAAGAGAAACAGACAGGACAACAAAAGGGGAAAGTGAGGAAGAGAGTGATGGCATAAAGGTGAAGTTGAGGTAGAGTAAAATGATGCTAAAAGAAAGATGAAATTAAAATGTAGAACACTAATCCCAAAATAAAGAGAAAATAAAATGACACTTAAAAAAACATAAAATACTACTAGTAATAATACTGATTGAAAATAAACATGTAATAATTAAAAAAGTAAAATCTAGTGAGGAAAATGCTGAAACTGGTTTGGCTCAGTGGATAAAGCGTCCACCTGTGGACTGAAAGGTCCCAGGTTCAATTCCTGTCAAGGGCATGTATCTTGGTTGCAGGCACATCTCCAGTAGGGGGCATGCAGGAGGTGGCTGATCGATGTCTCTCTCTCATTGATGTTTCTAACTCTCTATCCCTTTCCCTTTCTCTCTGTAAAAAAGTCAATAAAATATATTTTAAAAAATTCTAGTGAGGAAAAAAGAAATAAAGTTAGTTTCTTAAGTAAAAGGTAAAAAAAAAAAAGTGCAGTAGTGAAGGTCATTCACTTCCTCTACTGTTCTGTTTAGCATGCCTGTTTTCTAGTCAGGACAATATTGAAGATACCTGCGTTTCACTCCTTTTCAGTGTTGTAAGTCTGTCACGATTTTTAAGCAGGCAGTATGTCTTTATTTCTTGTATTCCTTTATTTGTCTTTACACAAGAATTCAACCTCTCCATAACAGTGTTTCTGGATTGACCTCTGGATCTATAATCTTCTCAAGCTAATTTAGATTTTGTTTTTTTCTGTGGCACTTTATACTGGTTTGGAGGAGTGGGTTTCCCCGGAATGAGTGTTTCTCGGATGGTTATTCCTCATTCTGATCTGCAGGTTCCAGAAAAAGACCTTTCCTCTGCAATCTCTTATAGTATCCCCAACTGGATGATCCTATATATTGGGCTTAGTAATCAAAAGCAAGGATTTAAAGAAGAAGAAGGAAAAAAAGAGCCAGAGTAAGTGTGTGAACTCCGGGACTGTGTGCAAGTCTGTACAGTCTTTTTTCCCCTTGGGTCTAAGCAGCCGGCACACTTTTAAAATTTTTAGGCTGTCCTTTTGTGCCCAGATCAAAATGGGTTGCTTTTTAGAGTTCCCTTCTGTTAGCAGCTCTGAGGACCCCCTTCCACATTCATGAATCATGCCAGCCCCAACAGCCATAAATTTTTCTAGGCACAGACTTCCCCAGGTTCTCCAGCTCCTTTATAGTGCATGTGCTTCTCTCTTGACAGGACCACACATCTCACCTATCTCTGGCAAAATCTGACCTTTCTGTGAGGGAGTGGAGAGCTCCTCTGAATCCATGTGTTTTCGGCACTTGGGGACTGATATTCTCAAGTTCGTAGCTGTGTGGTGGGTGCTGTAGTTGTAGATTCCCCTGGTTTTTAAGGTTCCGATAACATCCACTTTCCCCTTCATGATGGCACTGTCTGCGTCCAAGCCAGTCACTCCAGGAGGGAACCCAGCAGCAGTGGGTGCTGCCCCATCAGGGAGCCCTGTCCATCAGTCCCCCATTGTCTCTTGGAGTATAGCTATCCCTCAGCTCACCAACAAACAATCCCTGTGAAACCACACACAATCCCTTTGTTTTCTCACTCACATAATATCTTGCAGTATGCCTTCCTGTCAGCAGCCATCTTCTTTCTATGATCTTTATAATCTACTTCCTCAACTCACTGTCAACTCTTCTTATTGCTCTCTTCTATTCCTCTAAATTGTAGAGTTAGATAATTTACTACCAATTTTCTTGTTTTTTTGAGGTGGGCCTGTAATGCAATGAACTTCCCTCTCAGGACTGTTTTCATTGTGTCCTATAGATTTTGGGTTCTTGTATTTTCATTGTCATTCATTTTCAGGATGTTTTTAAATTCTTCTTTGATCACTTTGGTAAACTAGTCATTGTTTAATAGCATACTATCTAGCTTCCAAATGTTTGCATCTTTTTGATTGTTTTTTTTTTGTTATAGTTGATTTCTAATATTATGCCTTTGTAATCTGAGAAAATGCCTGCTATGATTTCAATCTTATTTATTTGGAGAGACTTTGCCTATGACCCCTTATGTGGTCTATCTTTGAAAATGTCCTAGGTACACTTAAGAAGAATGTGTATTCTGTAGCTTTGGTGTGAAATGTTCTAAAAATGTCGATTAAATCCATCTGATCAGATCAAGGGAATCATTTAGGATTGATGTTTCTTTGTTGATTTTTTGTATAGAGGATTTATTCAGTGATGTCAAAGGGGTATTAAAGTCCCCTACTATGATTATATATTACTGTTAACCTCTCTCTTGATATCTTCCAGTTTTTTATGTATTTGAGTGTTCCTGTATTGGGTGCATATATGTTTAACAGAGTTATATCCTGTTATTGTATCAATCCCTTTAGTATTATGAAGTGACCTTCCTTATCTCTTGTTATGGCATTCACTTTGAAGTCTATTTTTTTTTCAGAGATAAGTACTGATGCTCCAGCTTTTCTTTATTTTTTTCAGTTTTCATTTGCCTTTCATTTTCATATCCATCCCTTCACTATTAGTCTGTGTTCTGAGGTGGGTGTCTTATAGACAGCATATATGGGTCATGTTTTCCTATTTATTCAGCTACTTGATGTCTTTTGATTGGAGCATTTAATCCATTTATGTTTAAGGTTATTGATAGGTACTTGTTTGGAGCCATTTTTATTTTTGTGTCTGTTTTCTTTCTATTTCTTCTTTTTACACCTGTCCCTTTAGCATTTCTTGCATTACTGTCTTGGTATTGATAAACTCCATTAGCCCTTTCTTGTCTGTGAAGCTCTTGATTTCTCCTTCAATTTTGAATAGCCTGGCTGGTTAGGATTTAGTCCCCTGCTTTGCATCATTTTGTATACTTTATTCCATTTATTTTACTTAAATTAAATCTTTATTATTCAGATTATTACATTTGTTTCTCTTTTTTCCCCTCCATAGCACACCTCCACCCAGCTCCCACCCTTCCCTCTGCCCTTACCTCCCTCCCATTGATCTCATCCATAGGTGTCTGATTTTTTGTCCAGTCTCTCCCTGTACGCCCCCTCACCCCTTTCCCCCTGAGAATGATCAGTCCACTCCCTTTCTGTGCTCCTGATTCTATTATATTCACCAGTTTATTCTGTTGATCAAATTTTTAATTCACTTGTTGATAGATATGTATTTGTTGTTCATAATTTTTTGGCTTTTGCCTTTTTCTTCTTCCTCTTCTAAGAGAGTACCTTTCAGCATTTCATATAATACTGGTTTGGAGTTGATGAACTCCTTTAGCTTTTTCTTATCTTTGAAGCTCTTTATCTGCCCTTCAATTCTGAATGATAGCTTTGCTGGATAGATTATTCTTGGTTGTAGGTTCTTGCTATTCATCACTTTGTATGATGGGGTTCTGTGTGCTTCCTGGACTTGTAAGTCTATTTCTTTCACCAGATATGGGAAGTTTTCAGTCATTATTTCTTTAAATAGGATTTCAGTATCTTGTTCTCTCTTCCTCTGGCACCCCCACAATTCTGATGTTGGTATGCTTGAAGCTGTCCCAGAGGCTCCCTACATTATCTTCACATTTTTGGATTCTTTTCTCTTCTTGCTTTTCCAGTTGAGTGTTTGCTGCTTCTTTATATTTCAAATTTTTGACTTGATTCTTGCCTTCCTCTAGTCTGCTGTTAGGACTCTGTATAATATTTTTTATTTCAGTCAGTGTCTCTAGTTGGTCCTTTTTCGTCTCCTCTTGGGACTTGCTAAATTTATCCATCATCTCTAGCATCTCTAGTTGGTCCTTTTGCATTTCCTCTTGGGACTTGATAAATTTATCCATCTTTTCTACCATATTCTTGAAAAACCTTATAAGCGTGGTTTTGAACTCTATATCCAGTCGTTTTTTCCCCTCCATTTCTTTTGTTTGTGATCCCTTCCCTTGTCTTGGCATTTTCACTATGCCGGGGAAACTTCTGTGTTGGATTCAGCCTTATGATACCAGACTTGCAAAACCAAAGAAGCCTCTGTTGAGCTTGGGATGGGTGGAGTGTCAGGGCTTAAGGGACCGCCTTGCCTTCCAGCCGGCCCCACCCTCCACGGCCCCTGAGTCTCACGTGACTGGGTAATCACTGGAGCGGTCCTTGTGCCCGAGCGCCTGCAGTGCCTCTAGACTGCTGCCTTTCCGGCTCCCCTGCGCACCAGGACCACACGAGACTAGGTTTCCAGGGTTTTGCCCGAAATAGGGGCTTAGTGGACTCAGAAGTGGCACAGTTGGGAGGGCCTGTCTCCCGCCCACTTGCGAAAGCCAGTGGCACAATCAGTAGTCTGTCCTCAGCGCAGTGCCGTGCGCGCCACCAAACCTCTGATCTTTTGCGATTCCCCTAAATTTCCATGCACCTCTCCCTTTTCACAGTCCAAACCCCCCGTATGAGTTTCGGCTGGATCTGGGGTTTAGTGTCGTAGGATAAGGGGTTCAATGCCGTTGGGAGTCTCCGTTTCCCTCCCGCCAGAGAAAGCCAGCCAGGTACTCCGGCACCCACTCTCTCAGAGTGCGTGTCTCTGTACCTCAGCTTTTTGCAACTCCTCTGGGTTTCTGTGAGCCCCTCTCTTTCCTTCTAGCTATAGAACTTCCACTCAGCCAGCTTTCCTGTGGTTCTGGATGATGTCCATTCTGTCTTTTAGTTGTAGTTTTGAAATTGATGTGCGAGGCAGCAGTGTAGGTGTTACCTATGCCGCTGTCTTGGATTCTCTCGTTCATTCCGTTTTCTTCTGGCCTGATGTGTATCTATTGAGAAATCATTTGATAATCTAAAGGTAGATCTCTTGTAGGTAACTCTCCGTCTCTTGCAGCCTTTAAGGTTCTCTGTTATTAACTTTTGCCAGTGAAATTATGTCGTGTCTCAGTGTGGGTCTTTATGGGTTCATCTTG
Organism: Lasiurus borealis; assembly: GCA_004026805.1. Taxonomy (NCBI): domain Eukaryota; kingdom Metazoa; phylum Chordata; class Mammalia; order Chiroptera; family Vespertilionidae; genus Lasiurus; species Lasiurus borealis. The sequence continues at coordinate 20,982 of PVJN01016779.1, read as the reverse complement.
TTTGGAACTCTCTGTGCATGTGTGAGTTTTTCCTTCCCCAAATCAGGGAAGTTTTCCAACATTATTCCTTCAAATAGTGATTCTAATCCTTGCTCCTCCTCTTGTTGTTTTGGCACCCCTATTACACATATGTTGCTTTGTGTCATGTTGTTCCAAAGCTCCCTTAGGTTCTCCTCCTGCTTTTTAATTTTTTTCTTCCATTTCAGATTGTTTTCTCATTTGCTAATTTGGTCCTCAGCTTCTTTTAGTCTACTGTTGAAATCTTTCATTGTGTTTTTTATTACAATACCTATGTTGTTCTTTATTTTCTTTTGATTCTTACATAAGTTGTTGATTTTCTCATTCAGCTGGTTTATAAACTGTATGACCCATACTCTTAATTCTTTTTCTGACATATTGCATGCTTGCATTTTATTTAGTTCCTTTTCTGGTACTCCTTTTCTTTCCCCATTTTTGCTTTCACCGAAGGATTTAGGCTTTTTGCCACATGAGGCCTGTGGTTGCAGCAGCAGGCTTGGCAGGAGGGTCATGCTCTCTGAGACTATCTGGACGGCCCAGGCGCCAGGATGCCTGGTTCCCAGGTTTGAAGCTGCAGACTTGGCAGGTAGGTTTCACAGTCTGAGACTTGACAGTGGGCCCTGCAGGTTACTGCTATGTGCTGGGCCAGGGTTGAAGCAGCGGGCTTTGCAGATGATTGCACAGTCATAGCACCCAGGCAGGCTTGTCAGGTGGGTTGTACAGTCCTAGTCTCACCCATGGGCTCAGTCATCAGGATGCACGAGGCTGAGGATGAAGCAGTTTCCTTGACAAGCGGATCGTGCAGTTGTGGGGACCAGGTTTGAATCAGCAGGATGGTGGGAGGGGAGCACACTATAGAACTTATAGGAGCTTGTGTCCAGGGAAGCTGGAACCCCTGTATCTATGGTTTAACAGCTGAGGTAGCAGGTCTTTGGCTGGAGTGGCTGTAAAGTCCAGGGTGATGTCTGAGGCCAGTCTGGGTGGAGGTGAGGCTGGACTCCAATCACAACAGCTCTTCCCTTCAAGATGGTATGGTTTCTGTGTCAAAGCCAGCCACCCTGGAATGTTTGCAGTGATAGCAGGGATTCCCCATCTTGGAGAGCCTGGTCCACCACCACCAAAAAATCCTACAGGATCTAACTCTCCCTCACTCACACACACATACACACAACACATGTCTACATACTTCCCTTTGCCCCCTCAATCACTTACAGTCTCTTCCTCACTGCCATCTTGTTGGCCACCATCTTGACCCTCTCAACGTTTTTCTTATTTTAACATTTTTGACATTAGGCTGCATTTTGAATCATAATTGTATCTTAATATTATATGTAAGTCATAATTTAATTGCCAGAATTTTTTTCTTTTTTGGTGATACATCAAATAACAATTCCTTTTTTAATCAGTGTCTTCTTAGATGTTCTCATTTGTTGATTTGATTACTTTTTTTCTGTCTCTTCCCTGTAGATCAGGGTAGGAAACATCCAGCCAGCAGGCTGTATAAGACCTGTGATATCATTTGGTCTCTCCCTTGCCAAGGCATTAGGGATGAGTTAATTAAATATTTGACCAAAAATAGCAGGCTAATTTTTAAGTTGATAATTTTGTATGGCCCTTGAATGATGTTGTAAATATCCAGATGGCCCTTGACAGAAAAAAGGTTCTCCAACCCTGCACTAGAAGGTAAATTTAAGGAAAATGGGATTCTGCATGTTTTATTCGTTCTGTTTTCTTTAAGCCTGGCATAGTCCTCATTACATAGAAGGAATTCAATAAATATTTGTTAATTATATGAACAAAAATGTTAATTGTCCCTGTGTTGACTGAAAGTGCCAGTATTGGAAGTTTTAACACATTTTGAATAATTCTCAGATATCTAAATTTTAATAGAAGATCCCTGAAGGCCCCTAAACCTGATTTTTTATAGAGAAAAATACAGTGTGCTTCTGAAAGAAGAATCATTTCATTTGAGACATTGTTAATATATAACAAGTCAGAAATAGGGTCATGGATGGCCACTTTAATTACCTTTAAAAATTTTATATTTTAATAAATAATACAAATATAAAGAAATGCAGAATATTTGAGCATAGAACATGTGAAATGAATTTTAAAAGTATAAACTTTCTGTTATAAGATGAATAAGGTCTGAAAATCTAAAGTATGACATGACTGTAGTTGATAACACTGTGTTGTGCAATTGGCATTTGCTAAGAGATTAGAAATGTAAATGTTCTCACCAAAAAATGATGTTAAAAAATTAAAATGGGAGACATCATTCAAGAGAAAGGGCAAGACTGAAATATAAAAAGGGCTAAGGTTACACATTTTGATTAATATGTTATGCTAAAAATGAAAGAAAAGTAAGTTCATGTTATTTTTAATAAAAAAAGTAAGATCTTTCCATTCATTTTTGGGTGAGGGGTGTACAGAGACATGCAACAAGTGGGTTAATTCTCCATAAGTGAATGCTTTATAAAATATGTTTCAGAAGTTGAATTGTTTCAGTTGGTAGCAGGATAAGGCTTTTTGGTTTCTATCTGCCTCCCCTCCCTCTCCTTCTTCCCCTCCCCTCCTCTCCCCCCTTCCTTCCTTTTTTCTTTTGGTATGTCTTTCAAATTTTAAAACTCAGAGCTTATTTTTTGTTTAAGTCTTTTTTTTAATTAGAGATTTTGCTTATTAAGAGTAAAATTAACTTCCTCCTTTTGAACTTGGATGTCTTTTATTTCTAGCACTTCCATTACTATCCTATATAATAAAAGCCTAGGTAGAGTTATGCCCTCACATGACGCCCTCGCACAACGTCATCACAAGATGGCCACCATAAGATGGCTGCATGCACAGCAGAGGCGGTTCCTGGTCACTGCTCTGTATGGTGAGGCCTGGGGGTCCCACAGCTCTGCGCAGCACAGACAAGGCTGGTCCTGGTGTCTCCGCTGCCTCGTGAAGAGGAGGCAGGTCTTGGTAGAGGAGATGGGTTGCAGGAGGGGAGGGCAATTGTGGGTGATCAGGCCAGCAGGGGAGGGCAGTTGAGGGCAAACAGGCCTGCAGGGAAGGGCAGTTGTGGGCAATTGGGCTGGCAGGGGAGGGTAGTTGTGGGTGATCAGGCTGGCAGGGGAGCAGTTAGACATCAATCAGGCCAGCAGGGTAGCGGTTAGGGGGTTATCAGGCTGGCAAGCAGAAACAGAGACAATCAGGCAGGGAGGCAGGCAGGTGAGCAGTTAGGAGTCAGAGATCCCGGATTGTGAGAGGGATGTCCAGTTGCCGATTTAGGCTTGATTCCAGGATCGAGCTTAAACCAACAGTCAGACATCTCCCCAGGGGTCCCAGATTAGAGAGGATTCAGGTTGGCCTGAGGGACACCTTCCCTCCATCCATGAATTTCATGCACCGGGCTTCTGGTGTGTGTGTGTGTGTGTGTGTGTGTGTGTGTGTGTGTGTGTAAACCTAAGTGACAGAACCACCGCTCAGTGCAGGAGTTGTCCTCTGGTGGTGAGTGTGCTCCCACAGCCAACCTCCCATGGCCAGCCAACCTCCCGCTGTCCCTTTTCCCCCTGGCCGATTGGCCCCAACTGCTGGCCAGACTGAGGGACCCCCACCTGTGCACAAATTCATGCACTGGGCCTTAAGTGTTGAATAAGAGTGGTGAAAGTGGCTGAAACCGGTTTGGTTCATCGGCCTGCAGACTGACAGGTCCCAGGTTCGATTCCAGTCAAGGGCATGTACCTTGATTGCAGGCACATCCCCAGTGGGGGGCATGCAGGAGGCGGCTGATCGATGTTTCTCTCTCATCAATGTTTCTAACTCTCTATCCCTCTCCCTTCCTCTCTGTAAAAAATCAATAAAATATGTATATATTTTAAAAAGTGGTGAAAGTGGACATCCTGCCTTGTTCCCAATCTTAAGGGGAATGCTTGAGTTTTTGTCCATTAAGTGTGATGTTGGCTGTGGGTTTGTCATACATAACTTTTATTACATTGAGGTATGTTCCCTCTATTTTCACTTTGCTGAGAGTTTTTTTTCATAAATGGGTGCTGAGTTTTATCAACTGCTTTTAATGCACCTGTTGATATGATCATGTGGTTTTTATCCCTCAGTTTGTTTATGTGGTGTATCATGTTTATTGTTTTGTGGATATTGTACCAACCTTGCATCTCTGGAATAAATCCCACTTGATCATGGTGTATGATCTTCTTAATGTATTGCTGGATTTGATTTACTAATATCTTGTTGAGGATTTTAACATCACAGATATTGGCCCATAATTTTCTTTCTTTGTCATACCTTTATATGGTTTTGGAATTAGGATAATGCTGGCTTCTTCCCTCCTCTTGAAATTTTTTGGTTGCTTTTTTTTTTTTTTTT